>JAFEMH010007278.1:0-96154 GCA_022495995.1 Adenophora triphylla var. japonica
GAGGGCTGCTGCAGCCTGGGCCGGGTAAGTAGCCCTCCAGCTGCTTCTTCGGGACCGGGAACGGCATGACCAGTGTAGTAACAATGCATGTCCCCATGGAAAGTGGTGAAGGCAGCCTTGGCCTCGATCCTCCTGACATCTTGATCCGTCAGAGCCAGCCGGAACCCGTCCACGAAGGACTTTACTTCAAATTTGCCGTGGTGTCGACCCAAGATGTCGATGTTAGGCAAAGCTGGGAAATCATCTTTAGGGATGGCCTTGTTGAGATCCCGAAATCCACGCAAAGATCTCGACCTTTCCGTTGGCCTTCGTGACCGTCACGATGTCGGGAGAGCCAAGTCGGGTACTCAATCACTCCTGATGAAACCAACTCGGAGCATTTTTCTCAATTTCTTCTTTAACTTGCAAGGACCACTCGCTTGATCTTGCGCAGCCTTCGCTTGACAGTGCTTGGATTCGGGATCCAGGGGAATTCTGTGCTCCACGATTGAGGGATCGAGTCCCGGCATGTCCCGATATGACTGTGCGAACACGTCAACATACTCCCTGAGGAGGCTTATCGTGGCTTCTTTTCTCGCATCGGCGAAGAAATTGCCCACTTCAGTGTCTCTTTTAGGCTCTCAGACCGACTCCTGTGTTCACTTTGGTCATAACCTCTTCGGCAGTCTTGGGCCCGGTTGTCCTCTTGGTCAACTACACGCTCGAGAACTTCTTTAATGTATTGTTCGTTTAATGTGTCTCGCTTCTTTATCAATTGAATTATTAACGTCTTTTAAGTTGTTTGTTAACTTATCGCCTGTTAAAGTGGCAATGAGAGGATACTCCGAAAGGTCGACTTTTCATTAAACAAGAACGGGAATACATGATTGGCTACAACATTATAGTCCTCCGGCGTAAGGCCGTTGGATGACTCGTAGGACTGACTCGACAAGGACTCGACTCGTAGGGTTTGAGACCGGGTTTAGGGAGATGTGGGTGCGGGCCCGCTTGTCTTCCAATTCTCGCCTCGGCTTGCCTCTTGGTCCGGTGAAAGTTACCCAATTCTTCGCTGGCATTGCCGGATGCTTGATGAGGGTGCGGGGATCGAGAGGCTTGGCTCCCGCCGTCCCTATCATGGCGATCATGTCGTTGTCTGAGCCCCGCCGATCAAGTTGGGCAACTCCATGACTTCTTCAAATGCACTCTGTAGAGCCGGTCCACCGAGAGCGTCTTCTATGAATTCCCGGTTCCTTCGCTTTGGACTTACTGTCTCGAATGTGGCCTCGGCGGCTGATCCGAACAACTTGTTTCCCATGGAGAGTACCTTGAGTTGCTCCTCCAAGTCTCGGGATTCCCTTCAATGTGTACTCATGCCGGACTGTGGTGGCGCTGGTCCAGTGTAGAGCCGTGATGTCGAGGAACGCTCCTTATCGGATTAGCTTGAGTCCTCTCAAACGCTTGAGGTCCCGTGCTAGCCGTTCCATTCTTCCCGTAGTCTTGGTGCCGACTATCCTCGCTTCTTTCTCATCTTCATCGCTTCCACCGCCGGGTCCCCTCCATTGCTTCGATTCCGCGCCGGTCCCCTGGGCTTCGTCGGGCCTGCTCTCTTGCTGGTCCCCTCGCCCGCTATCGGTTCCCTTGGTGAAGTAATGAGCGAGGTCAAAGCCGTAAGGTCGAGATTGGGTGTGCCGTCTGAGGTTCCCCTTGCGGCCGTCGCCTTGGTGCGGGCGAGCCTTTTGTCTTCCTTGATGTCACCGGTGTTGGCACGTAGCCAAGCCCCCGGACCGTGGTGTGGTCCTTGACTTCAATAACTTGGTGTTGGCCTTGCAGCCTTTTGCCGAGCCCCGCCCCGGGATGAAGTTCATGAGTTTCATCATCCTCATGGCGGGAGGAATCTCGATCGTGAGACAAAGGGAAGGTCCACGTTGCATATTTGGATCTTGGAGGTCTCCGCAGTGAATCCAAGCTAATGGCATGTCGTCATTATGCTTGATTTCCAATACCGGAATGTCGTTGGTGCCGGTCCCCTATGGTGACACTGTCGCCGCAGATCGTGGTTAGCTCGTTGCCTTGCATGAACTTGAGGCACCGGTGAAGGGTGGATGCCACGCCATTGATTTGATGCAGCCTGTGGACGCCCAGATGGCCGTGAAAGTGATTGGAATATCCAACACTTGGAATTCAAGTGGGGATCACCCGCTTGCCGAACCGTATGTTGAGAGTAGCAACCCCGAGAACCGTACGGGAAGTAGAGTCATAGGCCTCGACAAAGGTGGATCGAAGGCTTAAGATCTCGTGGGCTTGATGTCAAGGTGTCCATCATCTTGGCGGGCAAGACATTCATTCCGGAACCTCCGTCTACCAACACGCGGGAAGGCGACGCTCGTCCACTGGACTGTGATGTAGAGCGGCTCGTTGTGATCAGCCCCAAATTTTGGAAGGTCCAAATCGTGAAGGTGATAATGTTGCCATAGTGGATGTTGCCGATCATTTGAATGACTTCATCCGGGGTTGCGTCCACGGGGACCATGGTACGGGCCAGCTTTCCTCTAGCTTGAGCTTGTGAGGATAAGAGGAGGTGCAGCAGAGACCAAAGGGAAATGTTCGCCCGAGTCCGCTTGAGCCGAGCGAGGATCGGGTCCTCTTTCAAGGAATTTGCGTCTTCGGGCCGGCCGGATTGCAATTCGCCCGTCGGCTTTTTGGTGGCCTTAGGTGGTAATGCATGGATTTGACCCGATCGGGTTAGAACGCCGACATCGTTTGGTCCCTTCGAACAGCCGCTTCCGAGTTGAGCCATAGTTAGAGGAGGATTCCTCGTAGATAGGGCCATATGTCTTCCCTCAACTCATTGATTGTGGATGAATTCCCTGAGCTTCGGCACTTGACGGATTCTCGCCCCTGTGATACCGGCTTGGATGCCTCTCGCGGGAGGTAGCCTACAGCTTGACGCAGCTTGTTCGAATGTCGCGCACAACAAAGGGGTCGCCTCGAACCGAACCGTGCGCGCCGACCCTCCTGGGGAGGTTGGAGAGTTCTCGGCTTAAGCGAACGGTCTCCTTGATCTCTTCACGGTATATCGCGTTCCTTTCCTTCTTGCCGAGCATACTGTGGCATTCTCGAGTTGGGTCCGGCGATACTCGTGATTTGCTAGTTTTCCTCCGCTCCGAGCCCAGATCAACCTTCTTGCACGGAGCTCGCGTCGAGAGTTAGTGCCTCGCGTTTCTTCCCATGTGAGAATAGCCGCTGCTTCTTTGAACCGCGTGCGGCAGCCTAGGTAAAACCTCCATCGGGAGAGTTTTCTCCTCTCGCTTTATCTCGAGTGGCGGGTATGTCGGAAGGTGAGTACACGGCTTCCCGAACATCGCCCATGTGACTCGGTTGCCGTCCCAGCTTGATCGTTTCGTAAACGAATGCCGTAGATCGTGGAATTTCCCCGAGTAGTTGCTCAAGACGAATCTCCATCCTCCTCTTGTTTTTAAATAGACCTTCCTCCCCGAGTTGGCCTTTCAATTTGAGTGCGGCAATGATCCGTTCCCATCCTCCCAGACCCTCGGGAGTCCGGTTTTGTTGACTTCATGCCCGGCTTGGAAAAGAATGGTTTCATCGTCTTCATCGTCGCTTTCACAGAGAACTTGCTTTCCTCGGGAAGGTAAGCGCCGGGATTCGCTCGCCGTGTCGTTCCATCTCCTAGGTCATTGGGACCGTTGACCACCCTCGCCCGGCAGAGGGGGTTGGATGAGAACAGACGGTAGTCGTGAAGTTGCCATGAGCAAAACTCTTGAGGTCGAACCGGTCTAGAGTGGCCTCTAGCTTTCTCGTCTCGAAGCCGCCCGTGACACTTTAAGGGCTTGGTCCCCGTAGGTCTTTCGAGCTTGGTCTTCGTCCCAAAGACGACTTTCTTGAGCGGCTAGTTCCATGAGGGCTTTCCTCGCGAGACCTAGGCGCCTCCGTAGGCGCGCATCGTCTCGGCTAGTGTCCGTAACCGTGATTACATTCAAATCGCCGAATGGCGGGAACACTTGGATTACATTGACGAAGGAAGTCGGATCGGGACATTCCATGCGGCCTTCCTTGATCTCGATCACCAAGAAGTTTGCCCATATCTCGTTGATTGACCCCACTGGGTATTGAATTCGCAATGTTGACGGTCTCGTGATCTCGCTCGATCGCCAAGTCTATCAAAGCTAGCAATGATCGCGTGATGTCTCGAATCCGGGGCCGTGACGGCCGGGAGTAGAATCGAACCGGGAGCATGTTGATGCCGAGGTGGTCATTTCCTATGCTCGGAAGCCGACTCGCCTCAAGGGGAAGACTTTCGCGATGTTTTCGGTGGCCGCCTAAGCGTTCCCGAGGTTGATCTCGACTTGTAGCAGGTGAGGAGCTTGGTCTCCTTCGCCGTTGCCCTTGGCCTTGGCGGCGCTTGAGGGTATAAGCTTGACCGACGGCACGGGCCGGTTGCCACTGGGCCGGTACTGGAAGTAGGGATGAGCTCGAGCTCGCTTGGCCAATGCCTCGTTTACCATGAGCAAAGCCATCGAGGGTGACCTTGGTGTTGCAGTAATCCGATAACAAGGACGGGATCCTTGGCTTCATCAGATATCTCGAATAGATGATATTGACGAAGTCGCCGTCATTCACTTGATCGAGGGATTCCTCGTCATGCGTGAATCACGTGCTTCCAATTATCTGGATAGCCGCCTGCATCGACATTGAGCTTGACAATTTCCATGGTATTGGAACCTTGGTCGTAGGTGACCCGATCGGAAGGAGTTCCGTCCTCAAAACCGAGCATGTGAATGCAGAGGTCCGCTTGCGGATTCGCCGCATCTTCGACTCCGAGAGTCCAGATTCATCGTCATCTCGACCGCTCAATCCAAACGTAGGGACGTATTGCGTCCGGCTGCGTTGCTGAGCAAATAGGAAAACATCATGCTCTTCGTTGGAGAAGAGGGGTGCAATGGTAGTTCCTCGTGGAGGACATCCCATACAACTTCCATGCATTCATCACGAGAATGACGGTGCTTGTTGACCTTTATCACAAAACCTCTTCACTGCGGGGCCGTAGAGTTTGTTTGGAGAATGCCGACGAATCTCCGATTGGAGACTCGGGGGGTTTACGTGCCCTCATCATGGCGATGTTCGCCGTTTCCTTCCAATCCCGCTCCAAATGTTGGAAACGACAGCTGAACTTGATGTATCGGATCGCTCTGTGGTCCGCCCGCTCGAGTACGTTTACATAGTTGGCATCTCCGGACTCGAGGGATTCTCGATGAGATTTGCCCCGTAGTCCCTTGGTTGATTCGAAGGAGGTAACCCCGGTGCTCGAGTGCGGACACGCTTGGCCACTCGTCTCGCTTCGTTTCCTATGAGGAAACTATCCCCTCGGATGACTTCAAGATCTCCCCGCCGGTTAATGAACTTGACGCACCGATGGAGAGTGGAAGCTATGGCTTTCATGTGGTGTAGCCAAGGGCGTCCCAAAAGAGCCGTGAACTCGGATGGAATGTCCATCACGTGGAATTTTGCCGGCACCATTTGGGTTTCGAACCGTAGTTCCAGAGTCACCGTCCCTGTGATGGGACGAGACGAGTTGTCGTAGGCCTTGATAGTCCGAGCCGACGGAATCGTGTGGCTTTCATGGATGCGGAGAGCTCGCATCATGCCGAGAGGGAGGACATTAACGGCTGACCCGTTATCTACCAATACTCCGGGAGTGATATGGTGTTGAGTTTGAGAGTGATGTACGTAGCTTCGTTGTGCCCCGAGGCGTCTCTCGGTAAGTCTTCGTCGCGTAACGTGATCATGCCGCCATACGTACGGGAGTCGTAGATCTCGTCTCTATCCGTAGAAGGAGAGTCATCCACCCATCCGTTTCTGTCTTCCTCTTGCGAGGTAAAGCCTTTGCTGGAACCTCAGGAGTGTGTTGAGGCCGCCCGTGGCGGTTGCCGCCCTTGGTTAGCACATTGATCGAGTGCGATTGCCAAGCCGACCTTGATCTTCCTTTACCGGTCCGAGCTCTAAGCCGGACAAATTGAATCTTGGCCGATCCCGCGGAGGGTTAGGCTTCGACCGGCAAGAAGATTACCAAGATCCGAGGTATTCCAATGTCCCAGTGGCCTCGAATTCTGGTTTGAGCGGGACTTTTCGGCTTTCCCACCCTCGTCTCGCTCTAAAGCCGCATGGCCTCGGAGGCAAAGAGGACTCGGCCGGAGTACAAGACGTAGTAGTCGAACCTCCCGAGGGTTCTCCAAGTGTACCTACACCGGTATCTCCAGCTTCGTATCTTTCTCTCGCTTGCCGTTGAGAGGATTTCTTCTTTTGTTTTCTGAGGATTGCTCCTGACAGCGCGAGACTCGTACTGTGCAAAGTGAGTAGCCGCAAACATCGTAGCCGATGTGGACATTAGAGGAGGATCCAAAGAGGCGGAGAAACCGGTTCTCGTGGCACTCTTCTTGGGCACCCACTCAATGGAATTCACGCCGTTATTGTTCGGAAAGGGATTCCCGATCGTATTGGGCCCACGGGGGCGCTCTAACTTGCCTTCTTCTATCAAGTTCTGGATTTCGTATCGTAACCCCAAACAATTGTCGCTGGTATGGCCGTGATACTCGATGGAAGGCGCAGATTTGCTCTTGTCCGCATTAGCTACGGGAATTTTGGGTTTATAATTGGCAACGGGCTTAAGGAGACCCTCCTTGATTAACCCTTCCAAAGATCTTGCTCAGCTGGCATGTCCAACTTGTCGAAGTGTACGACAGCCGCTTCGAGTAGAACCGTTGCTTTGTGGGACTCGGGTTTCTCGTTACCCGACCGTTGTCCCCGATGGACGTAGCCGACGGACGTATCTTTCCCTTTGCCGGGGCCGGTGCAAGGGATTGAATGCAACCGTTGAGCGGTATCTCGTATGGCCGTGCAAGAGCCAACTTTTCCTTGAGATCCTTCTCGAACCGTGAGCCGGCATTGACCATGGCCCGGAGATCCGGGAAGAAATTGTGACCGATGAGATTTCCGATGGACGGTCTTAAGCAGACTTCAAGATCCGCATCCGTTCGTCTTTGGAGAGTGGCTCCATGATCTCTGAGAGTTTCCACTCCATCTCTTGTAGAATTCCCCAACACTTTCATCCGCTTCGCTCGCGGGTGATTAAGTCCTCGCGACTTGTTTCCCACTCTAAGTTGGATCTCGTACCGCTCCAGAAGATGTTACCGATCTGTTCCTGTGTGTGGCGATCCGCAGTGCTTGACCCTCGTAAACCATCGTAACGCCGAACTTTTGAGCGTATGCCGGAAGTGGTCGGCCATTTGCCGGAGGGTTGCTCCTTTTGCTCTCATGCCGAGAACGTAGGTGTCGACGTGCGTTTGAGGACATTCGGTTCCATCGAATCGGTCCATCTCCGGCATTCTCGAACTTGGCAGGAGAGGCGTGACCATTCCCTGATCTCGTGGATTTGAGCGTTTCCCGCTTTGAGCCGCTCATGGTGGCTTTCGTGTCTTTCATCCGCTCGACCATCCAGCTAAGGTTGGGTCCAGTGGTGGACTGTGAGGCTCGGCGCCGGTGCTACCACGTGAGCGGTAGTGATTGGAGGTGGAAGGCTTGGTATATGAGAATATACGGAGCCTTTTTCGAATCAGACGGGGTTTGTCCCCGGTGTTTAGGATTCGTGTATAGGCAACGGGACGAACCCGGAGGGTATTGAGGGATATTGGCATCTCGAGATGGTCCAAATGGGTGCGCCGGTGATATTGAGTGACGGGCGTAGCACCGGGCCGACCAAAATTGACAGTGGTTGCCCCGAGAGGTGGCAACATGGAGCCTAGGTCGGCCGTTTCCTTGGTTGGAAGGCATCCCGTAAGTTGGCGGGGGAGGAACCCGATTGAAGGTTTGGTGAACTGGTTTCGGGGAATCGTCATCCTCGACTGTGACAAAAGTACCGTCTCGACCGGGGATAGCCGCTATACCACGCTCATTCGTAAGCCGTACCACGAAATTCTCGCCGATCTTCTTCTCGCCTCTTGTGAACCTCACAAGCCCGGATGGCTTCTTCCAATGTCATATCTCGTTACCGGTGGCGGGGGTCCTTCCCCGTCACGATTTCTCGGTGAGCTAGACATGTCGGAAATTCCGCCGAGGGAACCGAGGGAACCGAAGAACCGTCTCGACGCCGCCGTTATCGTGATCCCGGCAAGGCGCCGACCCGGAAATCAACCACTTTCTCGCTCGCCGCAGGGAACGAAAGGAAGGGTTTAGGCTTCGGAAAAGGGGATTTGGCTCAAGGTTTTCGGGCTTGTGCAATGTGCGCTACCGATTAATGTTTACTTAAAGCACGTTTTCTCGTAGTCCTAATTGGTTGGAAAAGAGCGTGTCTTCTTTTTCGCAACTAATCCTAGAGCTCTAATCGCTGATCTCGTCACTACGCTTATAAGCCCCTCGTTTCCATTGTAGATCATCTTTCTCAGACGGACTATCCCGAGCGAGGTCCGATAAGGCAAGCGAGTTCCACCGACAAAGGAAAAAGTGAACTTAAGGCTAGCCGATCACGCAAACTTTCAACGTGTGTGACGTACGGGCCACGGTCGAAGTCAACGTCCTTAAGTTAAGGCGGGATCGTGCCAAAATTTGGGCATGACCTTCCCGACTCGCTTGTGCGAGAGACCTTAGCTTTTAGCGTTGGCCAAGTTGTGGCCGGTACGATACATACGGCGAGGTTTGGTGACACGGCGTCACATTGAACCTTCGGGTATATTTTTCGGCAGAGCTCCGCGTCAAAGTCAAGGCCGAAAAGCTCAAGACTTCGGGTCGGAACGACCTTCGGTCTCAAACTCTCGAGCTTGACTCTGAGCGGGCCCGGCGTGAAAAACATACACTTAGGCTTTATGACACGAGCTAAGCCAAAACCAACCGGGGTCTTGACAAAGTGTGACACAAAGAGTGCATGGCTTACACGGGCTAGGATGGGATGTTTGGGACGACCCCGTGCGCCCGAAAGGTGTCCGGCACCAATCGGAGTGCAACCGATAAGGCCATCCCGGGTTAGGGGTTGTAGTGTGCAAAGGTACCGAGGCGAAGTGCACGTGAAGTGCGGTGTTCCGAGGCAAGAAGTGCGCGTAGTGTGCGGTCACTAAAATTCTTTTTCCGAGTAAAACAGAGATTTTTCGTAATGTGTCTTAAAGAATTTATGATGCACAGCTAAAAGACAAAATGAAAATCAAACATGAATGGGGATGCACAAACATGGTAAGATTTTGAAAAGTTGACAATGTAATGCCTTTGAAACAAAAACCGTTCGAGGTTTAAAGGAACTCACACACACGAAAACGAGGAAGGGTAAACGAAAGTTTGACCCACGGAAGGCTTTTTAGAAAACATCGGCAGTTTTGAAAAAGTATCTTTTCCCCAAATGGAGTCGCTAACTCGAAATTACCCGATCTTTCGCGCGCGGGGGCGCGGAAAAGGCGGTTGTCTTTCGCGGAGGGGTTGGTGTCTGAGACCTCGCTTCATGGGAAGGAACAAAATGAGGAGTCGCCACGCGGTTTTTGTATTTTGAGCCCAAACGTTGAGAAACGGCTATTGTGAAAAGGTGTCGTTTTTATTGGTAGCAAAAACTTAGGAAAAGGCTTTAAAAAAGGGATCATTTTTATTGGCAAAGAAAAACGAGTAAAAAGCTTTTTGTACCGTAGATTGTTAGGTTCTGAGGTCAAGTTACGTTTCGGTAGAGTATTACGAGATCGCCCGAAACGCCTCGCATGACGAGTCTTTCTACCTTTCTCGAAATCGTGTGTGTGTGTGTGTGTCTTTTGAAATGGGGGCTTGAATGACAAGCTTAATCTTGGTTTGAATGACAAACGTTGATTAGGTGACTTTTGAAAAGACGAGCGTTTGAATGACAAACGTCGGTTTGAGACAAAAATGAGCGTTTGCGTGGCAAACGTCGGTTTGGAGTTTGAAAGGAGCGTTTGCGTGGCAAACGTCGATTTTGAGTTTGAAATGAGCGTTTGCGTGGCAAACGTCGACTTTGAGTTTGAAAAGGAGTTCGAAGGTCGAACTCCGGTTTTTTAAACCGGGCGCGTCATTGTTAACGATTTTTACGGGAAAAATGCGTATTAAATGATTTTAAGTGTCAAATGGCGGCTTTGAGTTTGAAGATGAGCGTTCGGAGGCCGAACGTCATTTCGCGCGTTTTGAAAGAGAGTTCGACGAACGAACTCCGGTTTTGAACCGGGCATTACATTGTTAACGATTTTTAAGGGCAAAATGCGTATTAAATGACATGCGATCAACGAATCGGGTTGCGACTGACTTTGAAAAGTAAATACTATCACGATCCAAACGGATCGGACTTTGTAAATGACAAAGATTTAAAGTGCGGTATCAACGGAATCAAACGATCCGGATTCGTAAATGACGATCAACGAGGCCAAACGGCTCGGAATTGTAAATGACGATCAACGAGGCCAAACGGCTCGGAATTGTAAATGACGATCAACGAGGCCAAACGGCTCGGAATTGTAAATGACGATCAACGGATCGATCGATCCGAATGGTAAATGACATAAAAGTAAACGGAACGGGTCGGAACGCCGTTTTAACCCGTGATTACTTCTCTTACGGAAAGAGAAGAGGATCGAGGGGCTAAAACGTATCGGACCCCGTTAGACGGAGGCGTCTACATTTTGATAACGACGTTCGAAACGGTTATAGCGACTGGCGCGTAAACCGAGACGGAACGGGAGATTTAGAGAGAGGGAGTTATACCTATGGCTAGGGTTGACTCCTTTGGCTCGGGAGGTGTGTACGGACACGGAAAGTGATTCGAAAGGATGTTTCGAAGTTGTAAGGGGCGTATTTGACCGAAATACGAAGATTTCACGCGAATCGAGACAGAACGGGAGCTCGGGAGGGGTGAAAACAGCTTAGGCCGTGGGGGTGGTGAGTTTTTGGGGTAAATTTTCTGTCTCTTTGCCTTTGACAGCAACTTCTATTTATAGGGTGAAAATTGCAGTAGGAGTCCGGACGGACTTGGCCTGAATCCAGGGGGTTTTGTGGTATTTTGAGAATTTGAAGGACTTGCTGGCAATTTCGTAAAATGTGCACAAGTGAGTCCTACGACTTGGCTTGCAAATCAGGGGTATTTTGGTCTTTTCCCTTTGAATTTGATTGAAGGGTGACTAGAGGGAGGTGGCATGGCTGCCACGTGCCCCTCTCGAGTCACCACCATGGGAATTTGTCCCCGGTCCCGGTTTTGTCCGTTTTTAAAATAACAAACCGGGAAATGTCCGAAACGCCCGAAAAGTGCCGGAAAATGCGTTTTCGTGGAAAGCCATACTTTTACGTGAGATGACACGTGCTAAGTACGGTTCGACGTCGGGATGCACGGGCAGCCCCGGATGTCTCGCTGCACAAAGAACGGGGAGTTTAACGAGTTCCGGTTAACCTGGAGCGGGTCAGTTAACGGATTTCGGTTAACTTTCTGACGGATTTGGACGATCCGGATTTGGGTATTTACACTCGTGCACATCGAGAAAGTTCAAGCAGGAGCATGCCTTCGTCCTCAAGAACTTCAAAAAAAAAAAAAAGAGACAGAAAAGTTCAAACAAGAACTTCAAAAAAAAAAAGAGAGAGAAAAGTTCAAACAAGAACTTCAAAAAGAAAAAAAAAAGAGAGAGAAAAGTTCAAAGCGAGAACTTCAAAAAAAAAAGTGAGGCGAAGGACCCAGCACCGCCAATCACAAGCTTGACAGATGGGCAAACAAAATTAAAGCTCGAAGAATGGAGGTTGTCGATAACAATGGAGCGGTCAAAGCAAAGGCAAAAATACATCATAAGCCCTTACGCTACATTCGAATTCTTTCTCCCCCGGTGAAAGAAGCTGACCAAGAAGCAATGGAATCACGGAAGAAGCCGTCAACAACGACTTGTCAAGGAATCACCTCGAGGCCCGTACCTCATCATCCAAACATCCCATCCGAGCCTTTTCACCAAGAGGACCACAAATGTTTATACCCTTTTCCCAGAGCCAAGCACCGTTCTGCCAGAACGACAGCGACCTGAGCTCCTTACACTGAGGAGAACCTAGGCAAACAGAAACGGTCCATAGCTAAACACATACAAATCCCATGAACCCGGTCTCATCAATGACCTTCCCCATACATGACCTTTCTTTTCACATATACACCAACTTTGATCCGCGACATCAGTTGACTTTCTTCTCACGGTTAATCAAGACATTTGTTCATATCGGGATTAATGGTTGAACAACCTGAACATTAACAAAGGGTTTAAAGCAATCTTGTGATCATTATGGATAAAACATGTTTTCAGATGTCTCGACAAGTCTTCTTTTTCTACGATAATAGGAAAATTAGAGCTAAACACTGTCTTTCTGTCAGCAAGAGCTTCCATACACTGCTCCAAACCTCTCTACGCTCATACTCTCCCAAAAGAGTCAAACCCAAAGTGAGTTTTGGTGCCTGCATTAAACTAGGCATCCACATAAAATTGGGATTCGTTCCCACTTCTCAAAAATACGTCCTTGCGCGTATACATTACAAGCCATTCCTCTTATACACTTTGGTTGACCAATCGAAGAAAAATCAAGGACGGTTGCCTCGTCAGGCCACATGGAGTTCAACTCAGATTGGGGCTGCATCAGATTCACTCTAGAATCCCCACAGATGACCAGCGCTTCCTTCAAACTGGGGCTTCACCAAGTCATTTCTTCAGACTGGGGCTTCGCCACATGAAGAGAACTTTTTCATCCCAAGGGTCTACCTTGAGTTTTGATTTCTGGGGCTTGTCAGAAGCATCCTTCGCCATTATGGTCTTAATCAGAATTGGGGCTTCTCAGATACAGCCTCGACAGATCAGAATCTGAATCCTCATGACACCTCTGGGCAACAGTAGCATGCAATGGAAGTTTTCTCCAAAGAAGTCTTCCCTTCCTTCAAACAAGACATGACTTCGTAACCTACAAAGGTGGGAAAGCGAAATATCCTCCGCCGACACCACGCTTCGGGCATCGGGACATAAGAAAGTCTCCAATCTCGGCAACCTTACGCCAACAAGAAGCATAATCCCCGTAAGGATAAACCAAAGTTCAACTCATCAAACCTCAAAGCAACTGGAGGCACCACCAAACCCTCTACCTCTCAAATGTTGGATGACCCGATCCTCACTCACCAAGCGGCACTGTGCGAACATTTCCCTTTAGTCTCTGCTCACCTCTTCATACCCTCACAAGCTCAAGCTAGAGGAAAGTTTGGCCCGCACCATGGTCCCCATGGACGCAACTCCAGAAGAAGTAATCCAGATGATCGACAACATCATCGTCACCCTCACAGATTTGGACCTGCCAAAATTTGGGCCTGATCACAATGAGCCGCTCTATATCACAGTCCAGCTGGACGAGCGTCGCCTTCCCCGTGTGTTGGTAGACGAAGGTTCCGGAATGAATGTCTTGCCCGCCAAGATGATGAACCTGCTTGACATGAAGTCCACAGATTTTAAGCCTTCAGTCCACACTGTCAAGGCCCAAGGCTCCACTTCCCGTACAGTTCTCGGGGTTGCTAATCTTAATATCTGGTTCGGCAAGCGAATGATTCCCACCGAATTCCAAGTGTTGGACATTCCTATCACTTTCATAGCCATTCTGGGGCGACCCTGGATGCATCAAATGAATGGTGTGGTATCCACCCTTCACCAATGCCTCAAGTTCATGCAAGGCAACGAGCTAATCACAGTCTACGGCGACAACGTCACCACCGAGGGGACTAGCACCAACGACATTCCAGTGTTAGAAATCAAGCATAATGACGACATGGCATTAACTGGATTCACTCTGGAGACCTCCAAAATCCAAATATGCAGCGTGGACCTTCCACTATTCTGGGACAAAATCCCTCCCACCATGAAGATGATGAAACTCATGAACTTCATCCCGTGATGGGGCTCGGCAAAGGTTACAAGGCTAACACCAAGTCATCAAAGTCAAGGACCACACTACAGTCCGTAGGCTCGGTTATATGCCAACACCCCGACATCGTGAAAAATAAGAGGCTCGCCAAGACCAAGGCAAAGCAGCCCGCAAAAGGGGAACCTACAAAGGCATACCCAACCTCCGACCTGCGGCCTCACCCACTACTTCGTGAACCGAGGAACCGAGAGAGATTACCCATGAAGACGAGAAAGCGATTACCCATCTTTTCGTGAGATTACCCATCTTTTCATGAGATTACCCATCTTTTCGTGAGATTACCCATCTTTTCGTGAGATTACCCATCTCTTAGAGAGATTACCCATCTCTTAGAGAGATTACCCATCTTTTCGTGAGATTACCCATCTTTTCGTGAGATTACCCATCTCTTAGAGAGATTACCCATCTTTTCATAAGATCCTCTCCCGCTATTCCTCGTGAGATTCCTTTCCGAGATTCCGCATCTCGCTATCTCCTCGTGAGATTCCTTTCCGAGATTCTGCATCTCGCTATCTCCCCGTGAGATTCCTTCTCGAGATTCCGCATCTCGCCATCTCCTCGTGAGATTCCTTTTCGAGATTCTACATCTCGCTATCTCCCCGTGAGATTCCTTTTCGAGATTCTACATCTCGCTATCTCCCCGTGAGATTCCTTTTCGAGATTCTACATCTCGCTATCTCCCCGTGAGATTCCTTCCTGAGATTCCGCATCTCGCCATCTCCCCGTGAGATTCCTTTCCGAGATTCCGCATCTCGCTATCTCCCCGTGAGATTCCTTCCCGAGATTTTGCATCTCGCCATCTCCTCGTGAGATTCCTTTTCGAGATTCTATATCTCGCTATCTCCCCGTGAGATTCCTTTTCGAGATTCTACATCTCGCTATCTCCCCGTGAGATTCCTTCCTGAGATTCCGCATCTTGCCATCTCCCCGTGAGATTCCTTTCCGAGATTCCGCATCTCGCCATCTCCCCGTGAGATTCCTTTCCGAGATTCCGCATCTCGCCATCTCCCCGTGAGATTCCTTTCCGAGATTCCGCATCTCGCCATCTCCCCGTGAGATTCCTTTCCGAGATTCTGCATCTCGCTATCTCCTCGTGAGATTCCTTTCTGAGATTCTGCATCTCGCTATCTCCCCGTGAGATTACTTCTCGAGATTCCGCATCTCGCCATCTCCCCGTGAGATTTCTTTCCGAGACTCTACATCTCGCTATCTCCCCATGAGATTCCTTTCCGAGATTCCGCATCTCGCCATCTCCTCGTGAGATTCCTTTCCGAGATTTTGCATCTCGCTATCTCCCCGTGAGATTCCTTCTCGAGATTCCGCATCTCGCTATCTCCTCGTGAGATTCCTTTCCGAGATTCCGCATCTCGCTATCTCCTCGTGAGATTCCTTTCCGAGATTCTGCATCTCGCTATCTCCCCGTGAGATTCCTTCTCGAGATTCCGCATCTCGCCATCTCCCCGTGAGATTTCTTTCCGATATTCTGCATCTCGCTATCTCCCCGTGAGATTCCTTTCCGAGATTCCGCATCTCGCTATCTCCTCGTGAGATTCCTTTCCGAGATTCTGCATCTCGCTATCTCCCCGTGAGATTCCTTCTCGAGATTCCGTATCTCGCCATCTCCTCATGAGATTTCTTTCCGAGATTCTGCATCTCGCTATCTCCCCGTGAGATTCCTTTTCGAGATTCTGCATCTCGCCATCTCCCCGTGAGATTTATTTCCGATATTCTACATCTCGCCATCTCCTCGTGAGATTCCTTTCCTGAGATTCCGCATCTCGCCATCTCCCCGTGAGATTCCTTTCCGAGATTCCGCATCTCGCCATCTCCCCATGAGATTCCTTTCCGAGATTCTGCATCTCGCTATCTCCCCGTGAGATTCTTTCCCGAGATTCCGCATCTTGCCATCTCCTCGTGAGATTCCTTTTCGAGATCCTACATCTCGCTATCTCCCCGTGAGATTCCTTCCCGAGATTTCACATCTCGCCATCTCCTCGTGGGACCCTTTCCAATTATTCTCCCTCGTGAGATCCTCTCCCGAGATTTCACATCTCGTCATCTCCCCTACTCTTGGTAGTGGACACGTCAACCGACCACCTCTCCCGAGGTCAAGTCCCAGTTAGTTTTCACTAACGCTCGTCTCCAGACGTTAAATTCTCAGTTAGTCCTCACTAACGCTCGTCTCCAGACGTTAAATTCTCAATCCCCAGTCAATGTTTGGCATTCAAACGATCACTTCCATATCAAGTCGACGTTTGACATTCAAACGCTCATTTACATCCCAAGTTGACGTTTGACATTCAAACGCTCATTTCCACCCCAAATTGACGTTTGACATTCAAACGCGCAGCCCTGTCTTCGGACATCAAATCACAAATACGTCTCCCGACGTCAAAATTCCCATTGGTTTTCACCAACGTTCACTTCCCCAGCCACCATTCGTAAGCCCGACCGTTCCACCTCAGCGGCCATCAAGGTAAGCCCGCACAACAATCCCTCTTCGGCCATCAAGGTAAGCCCGAACGCTCATCCCCAACAAGATTCTAAAGAAGAAACGTCAATCAACCCTCTCAGTTCCTAACTGACCCCGTCAGCACTCTTGGCGCTTTTCCCCAGCAATGTGTCGGTCTCTCCCGAGACCACATCCCGTTCCTAACCCCATCGTTGGAACATCACTTCTTCCGTGTTGTTAATAACGCCAGTTTAACACAACCATTCCCATCATTGCCACCCTATCCCCGGCAGATAAACCTCACAGTCATCATAAGTCCAGCACCCAAGGCGCGAATGCCTTAATCTCAGGATAAGCGTATCCTCGCCAACTCCGATCTGGAGGTGCCACGCGCCCTCGTATGATTTAGCAACTCCGGTCTGAGGCGCCACACGCCCTCGTAAGTTTCAGAAATCTTAGGTTCAGACGCCTCACAATAGTCTCCATTCAGGTTCGGATGCCTCGCAATGGTCTCACTTAGGTTCAGACGCATCACAATAGTCTCCATTCAAGTTCGGATGCCTCGCAATGGTCTCACTTAGGTTCAGACGCCTCACAATAGTCTCCATTCAGGTTCGGATGCCTCGCAATGGTCTCACTTAGGTTCAGATACCTCGCAATGGTCCCATTTAGGTTCGTACGCCTTCAAATAGTCTCCTCGGGTTCGTACGCCTTCAAATAGTCTCCTCGAGTTTAGATGCCTCCAAAACAGTCTCTCTCAGACGAACTCCTCCTAATCATTCCCACAGTCGAGGCCCCTACCAATTTCCCTCACATCCGTGAACTACGATCGGCTTGATTCCCGCTCGGGATACGTAGGAATCTTTTCGCTAAGGGTCCAGCCATTTGACCGCCCAGGTCTCTCCATAAGGCATCCCCGATTTGGATCCTTATCTTTTTCGACGACCCCACTTCCTTCGAAAGTGACGTCGCCGAGGGGCTAACTGTAAGTACCCAAATCTGGATCGTCAAAATCCGTTAAAAGTTAACCGGAACCCGTTAAGTTCCCCGTTCTCGAGTCAACGAGACATCCCGGGACTGCCCCGTGCATCCCGACATCAAAGCGTACTCAACACACGTTATCACACGTAAAAGTACCGCTTTCCCCGAAAAACGTACTTTTCGGGGTCTTCCGGGATTCAATTTCCCGTTTTCGAGCGTCTCGACCTTCCGGAGGTCATAACTCCCTCATACGAACTCCGTTTTGGGCCCACCACATATCAAATTGAACGTGAGAACAAGATCTACGCAGGTAACTTGTTCAAATCAGGAAATATAGCCAATTTCAGGAACAGTCCGGCCGGACTCTTTCTGCAGCTTAAATACGTGTCCAAAACGTGTCAAACTCAAGGCCAAATGACCAAAATATCCCCAAATTCAGTCCAAGTCCGGCCGGACTCTTTCTGCAAGGTAGAAAACCATCAGGTTAAGCAAGGAAACCCACTGTGCTAAGCAAACTTACCTTAACCCCCAAGTTCCTCCTCCCTCCTCCTTCATTTCCACCCTATAAATACTCCCTCCTACTCTCATTTTTACACCACCTTTTCCTCCTCTCTCCACCCCAAGCTTCAAAGCTTGTCTTTCTTCCGCTCTTCGGGGGCCCTCGTGCTACTCGCCGGCAGAATTCTCTACTCTTCAGGGGCCCTCGTGCTACTCGTCGGTAGATTCTGATCGTAGGCTAAACCGACACAAGTCGAAACGCTGCCCAAATCCCTAGGTTTCTAAACACCAAATAAAAGGGGAAACTCTGCCCAAACACTTCCGAAACACCTTTCAAACACCTTTCCGTATCCCGTATACGCCGACCGAGCCAAAGGAGCCGACCCTAGCCATAGGTAGCTCCCTCTCTCACTCTCAAAATGTAGACGCCTCCGTCTAATGGGGTCCGATACGTTTTAGCCCCTCGATCCTCTTCTCTTCCCGTAAGAGAAGTAATCACGGGTTAAAACGGCGTTCCGACCCCGTTCCGTTTACTTTTTATGTCATTTACCATTCCGGATCGATCGATCCGTTGATTGTCATTTACTTTCTGTCATTTACAATTCCGAGCCAATTGGCCTCGTTGATCGTCATTTACAATTCCGAGCCGATTGGCCTCGTTGATCGTCATTTACAATTCCGAGCCGATTGGCCTCGTTGATCGTCATTTACAATTCCGAGCCGATTGGCCTCGTTGATCGTCATTTACGATTCCGGATCGTTTGATTCCGTTGACACTGCTTTAAATACTGTCATTTACAAAGTCCGACCCGTTTGGATCGTGATAGTATTTACTTTTCAAAGTCCGAGTCGCAACCCGATTCGTTGATCGCATATCATTTAATACGCATTTTTCCCATAAAAATCGTTAACAATGTAATGCCCGGTTCAAAACCGGAGTTCGTCCGTCGAACTCTCTTTCAAAACGCGCGAAATGACGTTTGGCCTCCAAACGCTCATCTTCAAACTAAAAGCCGCCATTTGACACTTAAAATCATTTAATACGTATTTTTCCCGTAAAAATCGTTAACAATGACATTCCCGGTTCAAAAAACCGGAGTTCGACCTTCGAACTCCTTTTCAAACTCAAAATCGACGTTTGCCACGCAAACGCTCTTTTCAAACTCAAAGTCGACGTTTGCCACGCAAACGCTCTTTTCAACTCAAAGTCGACGTTTGCCATGCAAACGCTCCTTTCAAACTCAAAATCGACGTTTGCCACGCAAACGCTCATTTCTGTCTCAAACAGACGTTTGTCATTCAAACGCTCGTCTTTTCAAAAGTCACCTAATCAACGTTTGACATTCAAACCAAGATTAAGCTTGTCATTCAAGCCCCCATTTCAAAACACACACACACACACGTTTTCGAGCCATTGATAACAACAAAAAATTACTCCCTTTCACCAAAACCCACGGCCTAAACTGGTTTCACCCCTTCCCGAGCCCCGGTTTTACCTCGTTTTGCATGAAAACTTCGTATTTCGATCAAATACGACCCCCACCACCTCGAAACACCATTCCAAACACACTTTCATATCCCGTATACGTCCCCTAAGCCAAAGGAGCCGACCCTAGCCATAATTAGCTCCCTCTCTCTTTAAAACTCTCGTTTTGTCTCGGTTTACGCGCCAGTCGCTACAACCGTTTCGGACGACACTGTTGAAATGTAGACGCCTCCGTCTAATGGGGTCCGATACGTTTTAGTTCGCGATCCTCTTCTCTTCCCGTAAGAGAAGTAATCTCGGGTTAAAATGACATTCCGGCCCCGTTCCGTTTACTTTTATGTCATTTACCAATTCCGGATCGTTTGATCCGTCGATCGTCATTTAAATTCCTGTCATTTACAAATTCCGGATTGTTTGATCCGTCGAACGTCCTTTACTTTCATGCAACTTACAATTCTGAGCCGTTTGGCTCGTCGATCGTACTTTACAATTCTGGATCGTTTGATTCCGTTGATAACGCACTTTAAATACTGTCATTTACAAAGTCCGACCCGTTTGGATCGTGATAGTATTTACTTTTCAAAGTCCGAGTCACAACCCGATTCGTTGATCGCATGTCATTTAATGCCTTTTTCCCATAAAAATGCTAACAATGTAATGCTCGGTTCAAAATCGGAGTTCGACCTTCGAACTCTCTTTCAAAATGCACGAAATGACGTTTGGCATCCAAACGCTCATCTTCAAACATAAAAGCCGCCTTTTGACATTCAAAATCATTTAATACTTTTTTCCCGTAAAATCGTTAACAATGTAATGCCCGGTTCAAAACCGGAGTTCGTCCGTCGAACTCTCTTTCAAAACGCGCGAAATGACGTTTGGCCTCCAAACGCTCATCTTCAAACTAAAAGCCGCCATTTGACACTTAAAATCATTTAATACGTATTTTTCCCGTAAAAATCGTTAACAATGACATTCCCGGTTCAAAAAACCGGAGTTCGACCTTCGAACTCCTTTTCAAACTCAAAATCGACGTTTGCCACGCAAACGCTCTTTTCAAACTCAAAGTCGACGTTTGCCACGCAAACGCTCTTTTCAAACTCAACGTCGACGTTTGCCACGCAAACGCTCTTTTCAAACTCAAAATCGACGTTTGCCACGCAAACGCTCTTTTCAAACTCAAAGTCGACGTTTGCCACGCAAACGCTCATTTCAACTCAAAGTCGACGTTTGCCACGCAAACGCTCCTTTCAAACTCAAAATCGACGTTTGCCACGCAAACGCTCATTTCTGTCTCAAACAGACGTTTGTCATTCAAACGCTCGTCTTTTCAAAAGTCACCTAATCAACGTTTGACATTCAAACCAAGATTAAGCTTGTCATTCAAGCCCCCATTTCAAAACACACACACACACACGTTTTCGAGCCATTGATAACAACAAAAAATTACTCCCTTTCACCAAAACCCACGGCCTAAACTGGTTTCACCCCTTCCCGAGCCCCGGTTTTACCTCGTTTTGCATGAAAACTTCGTATTTCGATCAAATACGACCCCCACCACCTCGAAACACCATTCCAAACTCACTTTCATATCCCGTATACGTCCCCTAAGCCAAAGGAGCCGACCCTAGCCATAATTAGCTCCCTCTCTCTTTAAAACTCTCGTTTTGTCTCGGTTTACGCGCCAGTCGCTACAACCGTTTCGGACGACACTGTTGAAATGTAGACGCCTCCGTCTAATGGGGTCCGATACGTTTTAGTTCGCGATCCTCTTCTCTTCCCGTAAGAGAAGTAATCTCGGGTTAAAATGACATTCCGGCCCCGTTCCGTTTACTTTTATGTCATTTACCAATTCCGGATCGTTTGATCCGTCGATCGTCATTTAAATTCCTGTCATTTACAAATTCCGGATTGTTTGATCCGTCGAACGTCCTTTACTTTCATGCAACTTACAATTCTGAGCCGTTTGGCTCGTCGATCGTACTTTACAATTCTGGATCGTTTGATTCCGTTGATAACGCACTTTAAATACTGTCATTTACAAAGTCCGACCCGTTTGGATCGTGATAGTATTTACTTTTCAAAGTCCGAGTCACAACCCGATTCGTTGATCGCATGTCATTTAATGCCTTTTTCCCATAAAAATGCTAACAATGTAATGCTCGGTTCAAAATCGGAGTTCGACCTTCGAACTCTCTTTCAAAATGCACGAAATGACGTTTGGCATCCAAACGCTCATCTTCAAACTTAAAAGCCGCCTTTTGACATTCAAAATCATTTAATACTTTTTTCCCGTAAAATCGTTAACAATGACACGCCCGGTTCAAAACCGGAGTTCGACCTTCGAACTCTCTTTCAAAACGCGCGAAATGACGTTTGGCATCCAAACGCTCATCTTCAAACTCAAAATCCGACGTTTGACATTCAAACGCTCTTTTCTTAAAAGTCAACATTTGACACTTAAGTTAAGTGGTCAAAATCAGCCCTCGTGCCACTTTTTCCTAAAACTTCCAAAACCGACGTTTCTCATTCAAACGCTCGCCTTTTCAAATAGAACCATAATAAACGTTTGACATTCAAACCAAGATTAAGCTTGTCATTCAAGCCCCCATTTCAAAATGCAAACACACACACACACGCACACGATTTCGAGAAAGGTAGAAAGACTCGTCATACGAGGCGTTTCGGGTGATCTCAATATACTCTTCCCGAAACATAACGTGACCTCCGAACCTAACAATCTTTGGTACTAAAAAAGCTTTTTACTCATTTTTGCTACCAATAAAAATGACCCCCTGTTTTCAAAACCTTTTTCTAAGTTTTTGCTACCAATAAAAATGACACCATTTTCAACCAATAGCCGTTTCTCAATGTTTGGGCTCAGAATACAAAAACCGCATGGCGACTCCTCTCTCCTTCCCGAAAGCGAGGTCTCAGACACCAACCCTCCGCGAAAGACAACCGCATTTCGCATCGCGCGAAATCCCGGGTAATTTCATTATCGGACCATTTCTGGTTGCCTACGTTCCCCTCATTGTGAGGAGCTCAAGTCGCCGTAGTTTGGGCTTATCCTAATTGAAAAGAGGAGTGTGAAAATTTGAAATTTTGAGAACCGTTGAGGAATTTGAAGGTCTTTTGAGACTCGGAGAATTGAAGAACATGTCTCCTTGGAGTGTCATTGAAAGATATGGATGCGAAGCCCCAGTGAGGCATTCACAGAAAGTGTTTGTGTGGAGATGAAATAAAATATACTCACATGAAATGTCAAATGAATTGAATTTGCACAGTTTCTGATTGATGGGCTTTTGAGCCGAGATGGATTTGGTTCCAACTTAAGAAAGTAATGAAGTATTAATCTGATTTAGATCTTGATGAAATTGGGATTGGACTACTATCCGGTAGGAACTGTAGCTGGGTTTCAGGGCTTCGATCAGCCATCTGGTGATTTGGGACATTGTTTGCATCATGACTGTTTAGGTCAATGAGCAATTCAACTTATTAAAAGATAAATGGGGTACAATGGAATAAGACGATGTAAGTTCAAGATGCCAACAAGAGTATTTAACGAGGAAAGCCCTTGAACAACTTGTTCGCCGGCATAAAACCTCGGGAAAGACGGAATTTTATTAATAACGGGACGGTGGTGTACGGATGATCAGTACAAGAGTATGTTGCCAAGATAGATGTGTTGTGTGTGTTGTTACATGTGTTCCTCTATTTAAAGTACAAAGGGTAGTAACGGTGTGCAACAAATAAATACAATCCCTCTTTTCGCGCCTAGGATTTCGTAGGAGGTTACTGAGGTAGCTTGCTTATCCGTTGCTGAGTAAACGCTTTGTTGGTAGACGTTTATTTGACTTGGTCTTCCGAACCTTGCAAAACGGTTCCTGCAATATCGCCTTTCATTCATCTTGTACATAGTGGATAGTCTGGCTGCTTGTACTGTTAAGATGATATCTCAAGATGTAGTATGCTGCCGTAGTTTTTTACCCCAAACAATTGCCCCTGAATTTTTGAAATATCTCAAAAGTATAAATTTGATTTTCAAAAATTCTATCTCTAACCGCCTGGTTGTTGATCTTTGAAAGGTGAGATATTCTGCTTGGTTCACGAATGGGGCTTGGCTTGATTAGAGGTATGGACTAGCATGAAATTCGTCATATATGATGAACCTTCTCATTTAAATACGGTGTGTAGATGTCGAGGATTTTATCGAATAATCAAGAAAGGAAAAATGTTATTTGGTAAGTCTTCTTTAGTATTACCTTTTATATGTATATACCCGAATGTTTACCATCTTCTTTGCAGTTGTCCGTTCAGAGCCCAGGTTCGCTGCGAAAGCGTTGGTCGCCAAATACAAGGGAAGGACTAGTGATGACATACAGCCTACACCCAGGTTGGAGTTGGGAAATGCCTCATGAGTAAAAAGGAAGATGTGCAGGAGAGGAGAGGAGAGACATAGAAAGAGTTAACTCCAACGAAGATGTGTTAGAGACTAAGGTACAGTACTTTTTTTTCTCACTTTCATACCAAGTTTTTGATGAAAAATATTTTGATTTTAGGGAATAACGGCTGTAAAAATGATGGTTAACGAAATCAAATGGTGGAAAGATAAGGCTGTATCTGCAACTATGGAGAAGAAGGATTATGAGGCGGATTTTAAAGTGGCTTTTGATATGGTAAGGACAAAGGAAGAAGAAATGGAAGAGATGAGGAAGAAGCACGTTCAGGAAATGGAAAACTTGCGAGATGAACTGGTGGCCGAGGCTGCTAAATCTATTTTCAGCTCCAGAATCGAGATGATCAAGGAGTACCAAGCAGGACAACACTCATCTTAGAATTTGGAGGAGGAATTGGTTGCTTTGAGATGAATTACTCGTGAAATGCCATATGAAATGGTTTCTAGGGATGAGGACAGGTTGGAGAGGGTTGGTGAGACGTTGGAGGGAAATAGGATGAACAGGGGCAAGGATGTTGTTCTTGACTGAAGAGGCCCTTCTTTTTTCCCAAATATTTGATGTTGCAACTGTTTTTTCCTGGATAACTTGATGAACTCACCTTTTATGTCTTTTGAAACAATAATAAATGGAAAAGATGACTTTCTTTTCAACCAGATGTTTCATTTTGGCAATATGTCAATGTTGCTACCCATGATTTAATTTTAAGTTCATAATTTTAACCAAGGGCAAGAAGGTAATCAACATGTACTTGACAAATTGGCCCCCCTACACCTTAGCTAAAATATGAAAACATGCGTCCCGGGTGAATGTGTTAATGACCTTTTTATCTAAAAAGAAAGCTAATTCTTCAAACCTTTTGGAGGGGTAGAACCCTTTTAGAAGAAATTATTTATATAAATTTAAAGTTGACTCGATAAACAGTAATGCGTTAAGAATTTACCCATTTCATACGGATAGGAATACTTGTCATCTTATCACTTCATGCAGGTTGTCGATGCCAGTTTATCTTGTAAAACGGAAACAGGTTAGGGTGGGTGTTAGATTTGCTAACACCCCTCCGATACTTAAGTCAGTAAAGGAATAACATGTGTAAAGTAAATTGAAATAACATA
This sequence comes from Adenophora triphylla var. japonica, assembly GCA_022495995.1. Lineage (NCBI taxonomy): Eukaryota > Viridiplantae > Streptophyta > Magnoliopsida > Asterales > Campanulaceae > Adenophora > Adenophora triphylla. The sequence continues at coordinate 24,934 of JAFEMH010007278.1, forward strand.
AAAGTAAAGTTAATTGAACCATACCTGATCGTTAGAATGGAAATTGGTGGGTTGGTCACTTACGTGAAGTACAACTTGAGATGGATGGCGTTCCAGTTCCTCAGGATTCGTATCCCATCTAAGGTTGAGAGGTTGTACTCTCCCTTTCCAGCCTCTGCGTCAATTAAGTAGGGTCCTTCCCATTTGGCTGCAAATTTTCCTACATTTGGTTCTTTGGTGTTTTGAAAGACTTTCCTTAGGACCATGTCCCCAACTTGGAATCTCCTAACGCGGACATTCTTGTTGTAGGCCTGGGCTATTCTTCGTTGGTGGTCCGTCATCCTGATCTTAGCCATATCTCTTAGTTCATCAAGGGTGTCTAAATCATCTGCTATGACAAGTTGATTATCCTATATGGATGACTGATCGTATCTGGCTGTAGGGAGCGAGAACTCTACAGGAAGGACAGCTTCAGTCCCAAACACCAATGAGTATGGAGTTTGCCCAGTGGCTCCTTTCGGAGTGGTTTTGTCAGCCCATAATACCAGGGGTAACTCCTCGACACATCTTCCTTTCTTCTGATCAAGTCTTTTCTTCAAGTTGTTCATTATTAACTTGTTACTAGATTCAGCATGTCCGTTGGCTTGAGGATGTACTGGTATAGACATTATGAGCTTAATTCCCCACCTTGTGCAGAAGTCTTGCATTTTCTTTCTAATGAATTGAGAAACGTTGTCGCATATAATCTCTGATGGTACCCCGAACCTACTGATGATGTTCCTCTTGATGAAAGATGTCACCTCCCGGTCTCTAATTTGCACGTAGGCTTCAGCTTTGATCCATTTGGTGAAGCAATCTGTCATAGCTAGCATGAATACTTTGCCCCCAGGTGCCTGAGGCAGTTTACCCACTATGTCCATTCCCCATTGTATGAAGGGCCAAGGTGACAAGATGGGATGCATTAGCTCGGAGGGTTGGTGCACGATGTTGATGTGTCTCTGACATGCGTCGCATCTTTGCACATATTTCATTGTGTCCTGTCGCATGGTTGGCCAGTAGTATCCTGTCCGCAATGCCTTTGAGGATAGTGACTTGCCCCTAGCGTGATTTCCACAGTTACCATCATGCAATTCACTCATTACTTCTTCAATTTGGTCCGGTTCTAAGCACCTTAGGTACATACCTGAGAAGGAACTTCTAAACAAAACGTTATTAATTAAAATATATCTTGATACCTTTATTCTAAATGACCTAGGGCTCTTTACGTCGTCTGGGATTGTGCCATTCTGCAAGTATTGGATTATGGGTACCGTCCAAGAGGTAGAATTGTCGACTGGCATGATTACGACATCACATTGTTCGTTGAGCTGGCACGTTTCAACCTGATCAATGGCAGGATGCAGGACGTGGACGATAGGGATTTTGTTATTCAACATGCTCCTGCAACTTGAACCTAAAAATGCTAGGGCGTCTGCTTCAGTATTCTCTTCTCGAGGGATCTGTTCGAAGGTGAAGTCTTCAAATTGATCGGCTAACAACTTAACATGGTGGAGGTAACTCATCATTTTAACCTGCTTAGCTGTGTAAGATCCATTGAAGTGGTTAACTAATAACATAGAGTCAGCAAATACGTTAATGCGTTTAACATTTAAATTTAAGGCGGTGGTTAATCCCATAATGAGGGCTTCATACTCAGCCTCGTTATTTGTAGCCTTGAATTCACAAGCCACAGCTTGGGGAATGAGATCCCCTTGGGGGGATCTTAGGACGAATCCCAGTCCTGTGCCCCTAGCATTTGAAGCTCCATATGTATATAAAGTCCAGTATCTAGGAGAACCAAGTCCTTCAAGTTGCTGGACTTAGAGTTCAACTTCAGGCTGTAGGTTGGGGGTTGAAGTCCGCCACAAAATCTGCCAAGGCTTGTGATTTGATGGCAGTCCTTGCCTCATAATGTATGTCTTAAGTACTAAGTTGTACTGACCATTTAGCCATCCTTCTTCACATCTCAGGTTTTCTCATCACACTTCGAATAGGATAGTTAGTCTTGACAATAATAACATGAGTTTCAAAGTAGTGATGCAATTTTATGGAAGCAGTAATTAGAGCGAGTATTAATTTTTCAAGATGAGAATACCTGGTTTCGGTGTCAAGCAGAGACTTACTTATGTAATAGATGTGGTGTTGGGCACCTTCTCATTCTGTGGCCAATACAGCGCTAACTGAGGTCTCCGAAACTGCGAGGTAGAGGAACAATGGTTCTTTTGGTTCGGGCTTGGACAATAGCGGTGGTGTTGTGAGGTATTCTTTAAGTTGGAGGAAAGTCGCTTCATGTTCGTCGGTCCACTGGAACAACTTGTTTTTCTGGAGCACCTCATAGAACAACGTGCACTTGTCAGAAGACTTGGAGATGAACCGATTAAGGGCTGCCACTCTGTCGGTCAGTCGTTGCACTTCCTTAACGATTCTGGGGGATTCTAGGTTGATTATAGCCTTGATTTGCTCGGGGCTTGCTTCAATACCTCTTTTAGTTACCATATAACCGAGAAATTTGCCGGCCTTCACTCCGAAATGACACTTTGACGGGTTAAGTTTCATGTTGAAAATCTCTAGGATGTCGAACGCTTCTTTAAGATGTCCAACATGGTCTTCCATATGCTTTGACTTTACCACCATGTCGTCAATGTAAAATTCCATAGTTTTCCCAAGTTGATCCTTGAACATCTTGTTTACTAGTCTCTGGTAAGTGGCACCTGCATTTTTTAGTCCGAAAGGCATAGCGATATAGCAATATATACTTTCAGGAGTGATAAAGGCAGTGTCTTCCTGGTCCGATGGTTCCATCTGGATATGCTGATATTCAGAAGAAGCGTCCATGAAGGTCAGGATATCATGGCCAGCCGTTGCATCTACCAAAGAGTCAATATGAGGTAGAGGGAAGGGATCCTTCGGACAAGCTCTGTTGAGGTCTGTGAAATCTACACATACTCGCCATTTGCCATTCTTCTTTTCCATAACGACTACATTGGCTAGCCACCTCGGATAGTCAACTTCCCTAATCATCTTGGCTTTAAGCAATCATGCAACTTCTTCCTTTATAATTTGATTGTACTCGTGTGCGAACTTTCTTCTTTTCTGATGAATAGGTTTGATGTTAGGATCAATGTTTAGCTTGTGTGTGATGATATCCTTGCTAATTCCAGTCATGTCCTCATGCTTCCATGCGAAACAATTGGCCCTGATTTTTAAGAATTCAATTATGCTTTTTCTATTTCGGGAGGAATATCATCTCCTAGTAACACTTTGACATCGGGATTGGAAGGGTCAAGCTGAATTTCTTTCACGTCTCTCCGCAACTTCCGGGATGTCTCGTGCCTTTTTCTTTAATTGCTATGACTGTCTGGGGGCGCTGGTTGCCTTCATGGATATCTTGTAACACTCTTTCGCTGTTTGCTGGTTGCCTTTTACCTTGACTTCTCCCCACCGAGTGGGCAACTTGATGTACTGGTGCTAAGTTGAAGGAATTGCCTTCATGTTATGAATCCTGGGCCTTCCCAAAATGATGTTGTAAGATTACTTGCATTCAATAACGTAGAATTTCTCCATGGAATTTGCCCCTTCCACATATACGGGTAATTTGATGTCCCCGTAAGTATGCTTGATCTCCCCGCTAAATCCAACTAGAACAAATGAGCTGGTGGTTATTATGTTGACGGAGCTTCCATTATCGACCAAGATTCGTTTCACCAAACAATTGGCCACCTGCAGAGTAACAACTAGTGCATCATGATGAGGGTCCAGGATGTCACCCTTATCATCTTCGTTAAACGTGATCTCCTGAACATTCTCCTTCATTGCTGGTCTGGTTGTCAAGTTCATCCTGTCCTCCTTGGATTCCGAGGCATGACGTTTGGCGGCGGAGTAAGGAGTACCACATATGTCTGATCCTCCACTGACCATGTTGACCACCTTGGATGGGACTGGAGGATTCTAGGGGCTTTCTGTCTGCGGTTCTTGATTGTCATTCCGTCCATGCCGCTTGCCCAACAATTCTTTGAGGTGACCCTTGGACAAGAGGTGGCTAATTTCCTTTCTTAAGGCAATGCAATTTTCAGTGGTATGCCCAAAATCTTCATGGTAGGCACATCATTTAGATTTATCTTTCCATCCGGAGCCTTTGTCAGACTTTTTAGGCCATCTAGCCTTTTCCCCCAGGTTGTCCAGGGCGTGTATGAGTCCCGCAATCTCAACAGAGAAACAGTAGTCATCTATCTTAGGGTAAGGCAATTCATCTTCATTAGTACTATCAATGACAGCCTTAATGCTAGGGTGTTCAGTTTTAGAGTAGGGTTTGCCCCTATTGAATTTAGAGTGTGACGTCTCCATCTTGTCGCCAGAATGCTCAGGAGTAACAGTTCTTTTAGATGCTTTCTCTTATATCAACTTGTCCTCTTCCAGCCTAATGAATTTTATGGCCCTCATCCTGACTTCCTCTAGTCATTTGCAAGGAGTCATTACCAATTCCTCATAATAGGGGGAATCTTTCTTGAGTCCCATTTTGAAAGCTTCCGTCACTGTAGACATATCCATGTTGGGGATATCGACAGCTTCTTTGTTGAACCTGCTTAAGTAGTCCTTCAAGGATTCGTCAGGTTGTGAACGATCCTGTATAAATCACTCGTTAGTTTTTCAAAGACCATGTTACAAGAAAATTGATTAGTAAACATGTTAATAAGTTGGGCATAAGATCCAATAGAGCCTAGGGGCTGGTTGATAACCCAGCGTAGGGCTGCCCCAGTCAAGGTAGACCCGAATCCTCTACAAAGGCAGGCTTCCTTGAATTGCAAGGGGATATGAATCACATCCATCTTTTCCTGGTATAAGGCGATGTGCTCCAAAGGATCAGTTGTCCCATCATATTGCTTCATGTGTGGAACGGTGAACCTCTTTGGTATCACCATGTTGGCGATAGCAGGACTAAATTGTGACACATTGTAATAGGTTAGAGAGGCTTGATGGCATGGCAGGGTTTTCCCCGACACATTCATCACCATTTTCCTCAGCCCCTGTAACTGTCTGTTCATTGCATTCCCTGCATCAGGATTAGCAGCAGCATAAAAAGTATTAAAATCAACTTGGGGGTTAACACTCCCTACTGGTCCAGGAGGAACGGGCGTCACGCAGGCTGGTGCAGCGGATTGGCTTCGGGATTGATGATCACACTGTCAGTGGAGGCACTGATCATTGGTATGAAACCTACGTTATCGGTCAGTGTCCCTGTATCTCTGTCAAAGGTAAGCCTCCTGGGTTGGATTGGAGAGAACATGTTGGAGCATGAAGCGGGATATACACCTTGGAACGCTCCAAGCGGGGAGTAAGGGTGTGATCCGGACTATCCTGCTTGCAGAGCAGATACTTCACGCTGCAATTTGGAAAAGTTGTTCATCAACATGTTGGAAGTATCAGTCTGTAGCATCACCTGGCGCCATAGCTCGGCCATTGTATCTGTCAAGCTGGAGAGGATATCTACTGGAATCACTTATGTAGGTTCCCCAGAGGATCCTCCGTGACCTTGACCTAAGCCGGTCGAGGCACCAACATTCTGTCCCGAAGTAGCGGTCCTGGCGGTGGCTCCTACTGATGTTACTGTCGATGTCATTCCGGTAGACATCTTGAGGATCGTTAATCAATCAAAAGACCAAAGTTCCCACAGACGGCGCCAAACTGTTTAGGTAAAATTTGAGCAATTCAACTTATTAAAAGATAAATGGGGCAAAATGGAATAAGACGATGTAAGTTCAAGATGCCAACAAGAGTATTTAACGAGGAAATCCCTTGAACAACTTGTTCGCCGGCATAAAACCTTGGGAAAGATGGAATTTTATTAATAACGGGACGGTGGTGGACGGATGATCTGTACAAGAGTATGTTGCCAAGATAGATTGTGTTGTGTGTGTTGTTACATGTGTTCCTCTATTTAAAGAACAAAGGGTAGTAACATTGTGAAACAAATAAATACAATCCCTCTTTCCGCGCCTAGGATTTCGCAGGAGGTTACTGAGGTAGCTTGCTTATCCGTTGCTGAGTAAACGCTTGGTTGGTAGACGTTTATTTGACTTGGTCTTCCGAACCTTGCAAAACGGTTCCTGCAATATCACCTTTCATTCATCTTATACAGAGTGGATAGTCTGGCTGGTTGTACTGTTAAGATGATATCTCAAGATGTAGCATGCTGCCGTAGTTTTTTACCCCAAACAATGACCACTTAAGGTGAGAGGTCGGCTGGTCCTATGCTGACTAAACTTCTAAAGATGAGAGGTTGGATTTCAAGGTTGTGTTTAGGATTTCTATGGCGTGGAGATTGTGATTACATCTTCAATTCCTCTAAGAATGAGAGGTCATATTTGGCTTTGGGAGTACCCTCTAAAAGTGAGAGGATGGCTTGGGATTGATCAAGGTAATGGGAATATCCTCTACAAATGAGAGGATGGTTTGGGATTGGTTGAGGGTAATGGTAGAGGGGAACCCATGTTATCGAGAACTTTTGCGAAATTGAGAGGAATCAAGATCCTTTTGAGTAAACAGCTAGATCCTTATTTGCTTTGAGAGAATCACTAGGGACTAGGACCTTTTTTTTTTTGAGAGAGAACTTATGCTAGCCCCTAGTGTGGATCGCTGCATTCCGCCGTTATTGAGCTTGGAGGTGGTCAAACTTCTTTTGAATCACGGGAGCCCCTCGAGGATAGGCTTTTCCGTCTTTCTTTTGGAGATGGCTAAACGGGTTTCAAAACATGCCGATCTTGAAATGAAGGGATATTGTTTGGTGAGGGTAAGGTAATGGCTTTCCTATGGTGAAAGGCTTCAACTACAATCCCTACCGAATGACCGTGAACGACATTAAGTCTTCATTGCTTGCTTAAACTTAATTGTGAAAGATTAATGCAAATTCATTGAGAAACGAAAATGTTATGTATGATGAATGAGATGTGAGCATATGGAATGCTAAATGGGGAATTGATGAGCCCCAACATGAGAATGACATCAGTTGATTTTCTCATTCCGATTAATTTAAATATTATTCATTTCACTGAATTAGTGGTTGAGCAGCACATGTGATCATATAGAATAAAATCATTTCAATTAAGTGTAATGTGGGTGTGCAAGTGATGTCTCGAGTCTAGCAAGAAGAGAAAAAAAGACTTTTATTACTTGAACGGACAAAAAACACCGACACAACAGACTCAATACCCAAAAGGGACATTTATTAATGAAATGAAAGACAATCTAGACCTTATGAAGACTGATTGACAGCCTAACTTCGAATGGGAGGAGTCCCTTGGATTCTGCTGAGATCATGGAAGAGGATTGGTGACAACGTTGGGGCGAGAAGCCTTCTCAATCTTCCCTTCATCAACAAGCTTTTGAATGGCCATCTTTAGGGGGTGCAGTCATTAGTGATATGGGCAGGATATTGATGATAGCGGCAAAAATTTCTTGTGTCCAACTTTGGGTTGGGATGAGCAGGGATGTAATTATCAAGGGGCTTGATCATCCCAGTCTTAACCAAACCATTAAACGCCTCCTCAGTAGTCATGCCAAGATCGTCATACTTCCTTGGCTGGCGGGGTTGAAACTTCCCACTATTCGGCCCATTATGGCCTCCTCCCCGAAGGTTGTTCACACTGTTATCCTGGACAGATTCTTTTCCTTTCGAGGCCATGGGAGTTGAACTTATCGAAAATGAGATAGGGTTTTCTAATCTATAGCGATAACCACCACCACTGATAGCATTAGCACTTGGAGCAATATTAAAGAGTTGATTCTCACTACGAGCTCCCATGCCTACCATCTCCCTTAAATCGGGATACCAACCAGTTCCAATAGCTTCATGAAGAACCGGCTTCACACACGAGAGGGAGATGTCTTTTTTATCCTGCAAAGGGATTGGCTCAGACAGCTCATTCAGCTTAGCATTTCACCTTTTGTAGAACTCGGTGATTGATTCATCATGTTTCTGAATTGTACCAACCAAGTCATCTCTAGTTGTGTGCCACTCTAGATTCCCATGGTATTTCTCAAGGAAAACCCCAGTGATCTAATTCCAAGTGGATCGAGTTTCTGGCTTTAGAGTTAGGAACCATGTCAAGGCAGGACCCTTGAGAGTAAGATGAAAGTGCTGAGCCATAAACTCGGGAGTACAACTCATCGCTCCCATAGTCATCACATATGTGTCAACATGGGTTTTCGAACATGCCGTCCCATCAAACTCCATCTTGGACATTTTGAACTTGTAAGGGAGAGGTTTTACTTGTCCTGGATTGACAACCTTAAGTCCGCTCGATCCTACAGTTAACTTATCGATTTGTTGCTGCATCACTTTCATTTGTTACAACAAAATGGCAACTTCTGGAGTGACACTAGAGGTCTGAGGAATGGTGGGAGACACAGTCAAGGAAGGAACAGAGCTGGCCGACTAGAAGGGAAGATTCTCACAGGCATGTGTTGTTGGCTAAGAAGTCAATGGCAAAACAAAAGTGCTTGGAACATTCAAGCTACTATCAAACAAGCCGACTGAACTTGGTATCAGAGCGGACATATACCCAAACTGATTCGTACCGGATAGCGGACAAAGCTGAGCATTCTGGACTGAAGGATTTTGAAATGGAGCACTGACTGCTAAGTACGAAGCTGATCCCGAATATTGTACTGACCCCACTGGACGCTGCACCGGCGATGAGCCAAAACCACAAGACGCACTTATCATAGATTGAGAAAAAACCACCATAAACTGGGACTGATTAAAAGGAACTTGAGAAAATCCTTCATGATTAAACTGGCTACCAGAGAACTGATATTGAGAATCATCCTGTACTTGAGGACCCTGGAATTGACCACACTGAAAGTTGCCTTGCTGCTGAGAGCTTGGAGTCCAAAAACCCTGAGAGTTTTGCTGAAACTGAGGATGATAACCACTTGGAAACTGCAATCCAAACTGAGTTGGAGGCCTAGAAGCATTAGGCATAGGGGAAGATGTCAGATCATAAGAGATTGGCCGTGGTCCACCAAAACCAACTTGAGAGTTCAACTGTAGCCCCTGACTCTGAGTGTGATTGAACTGTGCACCCTGAACCTGAGTTTGATATGGAGGAGGTGTAGTGTTATAGGTGGGATGAGGAGGGAGAGAAACATTCTCGGCCCCTAAATCACTATCGATAGTATCGGTGATCTCCTCATAAAAACCATCTACACGACGAATCACAGCAATACCTCGGACACGCATTGCTTCCACAAACCTAGCATGCGCTTCCTCTTATCGAGCCTTAGAAACTTGGGCGAGCAATTGAGCTTCACGCTCAAGAACCAAAGCGGCCTCAAGAGTAACCCTCAATTCTTCCATAGACAAATCATTCAAACTCGGCAGACCCATAGCAGATGAACCTCCAGACTGGCTAGCCGACCCATCTTCTGCACCAGACATCTCGAATCCTGAATTAGATAAAGACCACTCGGACACTTGAACTGCCTCTGTCTTGGGAATACGGACCAAACGAGCACCGGGAACAAGAGCACACACCCAACTTGCCATAGCTGCAGAGGTAAAGAGGTGTATAAGGTGTAGGAGAGGGAAGAGCCTTAAGAAGGTATGGGAGAAGGAAGAATAGGAAATGAGATGGACTCGTGCAAGCATTTTATTTATGTTCAAATAGAACTCAAAGGCTTTTAAGTCCTAAAAACTGTTGGAAAAGGATAAGCCTTCTTTTTCGCAGTCTAAACCTCGAGGGGAACCTAGGGACACACCCTTCAAAATACACCAAATGTATTGATTAAAAATTAATAATAGGCAATAATACCTAAATAAAACCTAAGCATTTATGGGACGGACGAGCAGTCCAAATTTTTGGAGAAATTTGGGCAGCATGACGGATATTTCTAAAGGATTTCGAGAAAAAATCTGGCATGACCTCTCGTCGGTGCACGTTGACAATGCAATATGATCTCTCGTTAGAACATGTCGCGAGAAAGACATGTCCCTACGTGAAACCATGTTGCATTGGCAACATGCCCACACGTGCTAGGTTTTGGGATAGGTATGGAAGTCTATTATTAATTTTGAAATAATTCATTTTGGTTTATTTAAAAATGTTGTGTCAAAAACCAACCCTTGGGTAAGTTTGAAAAAGTGTGGTTCCACCTATGATGTGCTAGGGGGAAAGGATTGATATTAGGCGCTCAAGCGTAGGCGACATACATCACCGTCCGCGATGCCGTCAATCGCACCAAAAGGCTCTAAATCTAGTGATGTAGTGTGCGGGTGACTATGTTCCCTTATTTGCGAAAATGATTTTTTTATCATTATTTATTTATTTTTTTGGAAAAGGGGGAGAAATGAAAACACACACACACTGCCAAACCCCACATAGTACAATAATCATATGACTATAATTTGATCATGGGACTGCCCACAATCACAATCTGGACTAAGAATTTAAATCCTACAGAAGGGTCAATGTTGTCGTGCGACCCAGGATGGCAGATTTCCAGAACCAAAACAGAACCAGCCCCAGCCTCCAAGCAGTATAATCACTCAACACCAAGCCTAATTACCACTAGAGAAAACATGTAGAAGCAGGGAAAACAGGGAAAAAGAAAGCACATAAAATGCACACATATAATGTCACAAACAAAGCACACACAATTGAAAATAATGGATGTTAACAAGAACGAAAACTTGACCCTCTTATTTGAAAACAAGTTTCAAGTCCCCAGCGGAGTCGCCACTGAACATACCCCGTATGAAATTTTTTATGTTTTGGAAATGGGACGGGAGATATGTAAAAGTGAAAGAAAGGAGTCGCCACGCCGTTTTATGGAAAACATTGAAAAACCTTTTTGAAATCAGAGAGAGGGTTCGGGGGTCAGGTTACGTGTTGGGAAGAATCGAGAGTTCACCCAACACGCCTCGCAAACGAGTCTTTCTATGAAAACATCCAAATCATTCATAAGTGTGTGCAATTTGTGTGAGACAAAAAAGATAAATGCATTTTTATTGCTTTAAGAGATGAAAATACATCTTGTGAGTCACTTTGTGCAGAGGACCACAACCTGATTACAATGATTGAACAGATTACAGCTGAAAATGAAACTGCTGCAGATTGGCTAGTTATGCCGCGCGACTCAGGACATGGCCTGGCTAAGTCTATCGCGTGACACAACGAGCCATCTGCAGAGTTTTACAAATGAATTGCTTACAAATGAAATTAAATGGAAAATCTAGATTACCAAAGATGGAAAACAGGCACGGAGACCACAAAAAGATCAATACTTAGATGAATGTGGATATGGAATGATCCACACTCATCTTAGCATTCAAGCATGAAACACATCATACAACGAATGGAATAGATTACAGTTGAAAGGAACCTGCTGCAGACTGGCCAAGTGTGTCGCCCGACATAGGACTTAGCGTGGCTAAGTATGTCGCGTGACACAACGAGCCAGTTTACAGAGGTTTTACAAATAGATTGCAGAAAAGGCAAGGAATAATTGTAATGAAACAACATCAGATTATGGATCACAAAGATCAAAAATAGAGGAACCAACACGCGAGAGAGTGTGGATATGATTGATCCACACTCTACTTGGCATTTAAGCAAAATAAGTAGAAGAAACATGAGCATAAACACACAAATTAAAACATACTAAATGCAATTTGAAATTATAACAAAGCACATCTAATCAGGTTCTAAACAAAAGAGCATATTAAGCTTGGTAATTACAATAAATCAGAAAATAGAGAGAAGGAGGGTTAGGATGTGTTACCCTTGTTGACCTCAATCTCTATACCAAGTAAGGTATAGAGATCTTCAATTCAGCTCCAGAAGAAGGCTTAGAACCCAGAAAAGGATGTGAGACTTGGATATTTAAAGTGTGTGATAGTGTGTGAAGGAGAGATTGAATTGTGTGTGAGAGTGAGTGAATTGAGAGAGAATTCCTGTTTGTTTGTGTGTGTATGAGGAGAGATATAAGTTTCTGGCATAATTTGGGCAGAATAAAAATAGGGTAGCTAAGAGGGTTCCTCAAATGAGAGGGGGAGAGCTCAATTTATAGCTGCATGGACATGGCTAACTATGTCGCGCGACTATACGATCCATAACCATTTGTTTTCTAGAAACATGCAAGGTGGCAGACTAGAAACCTCTTTCTAGTGAGGTCCTGTCTAAATTCATTATTCCTGACAGGACCTTCCTCGCTTGGAAAGTCTTGAAAAGTTCCCGAATTGCCCCTAAACTTTATGAATGTTTGGGGACTTGCCAGGACATTTTTAATTGGAAGGCAATAGCCAGATTTGGGTACTTACATGTAATGAAGCCTACAGAGTGTTAGAATCAAGAAATGCAACGGTGGCACAAACCTCACTTGGTGGCCTTTACCAGTTGATACTCAATGCTTTAGAAAAGCTTTGTAACCAAAAGAAATTCCTTGTCAAGTTTGAAAGAACTAGCAAGCACCTTGGTTCAGCATGTGATGAAAGGTATCTTCAGATCAAGTGTAAGGACAAGTCAAGTTGTAGATGCAGCCATACAAAGAAGAAGGCACACTCAAAGAAAATCTCTAATCAATTTCTTTGAATCGTTTAGACAACAAAGGAAAGTTTCATGAACAAATCCAAAATTCAGAAAGAAGTGGAAGTTCATTAGGGCGAAATCCCAACGTGGCCAAACGTCTAATAAATGTTACATTTGTCAAAAGAGAGGACATTTTGCAAAGGATTGTCCAGACAAGCAAAAATCCCAAGCAATAATCCAGACTCTTAACCAGATCGAGCCAGTTGACCTTTCTGACCTTGAGTCATTGTACTCAATTTATGATGAGCACAGTGATTACGCTGTTGCACAATTTCCTTTTCTGACTCCTCATCAGATGAAGATTCTGAATCAGATACCTATAAACACACAGACCTACAAGTTCTCATGATGAATCATCTTCCTCACATTACCCATATTCTACCAATCCAAGGAAGCCAACATGTCCCATTAGCTAAAGTTCATATTCTCACCTCCATATATGCTACCCCATCCAAGTGATTTCTTTCTTTGATAAGGGATCTTCAGTTTCCATACTGAATCCCAAAATTCTTCCTCCAAGCTTCTGGAAGGCACATCACCAAACATTCCTTGTAGCCAATGAAGAAGTGTTTGTGATAGACAAAGTTAGTGTCCCAATCCACATTCGCCTCTTTCCCAAGTGTGTCATAAAGGATAGGTTACTTGGCTCAAGTTCTCATGGAAAAGACCTCCTCATCGGGTTTGATATCCTTCATAAGTTACCTAACTCAAGATAGACACAAAATGGTCTTTCTTATAAAAGCTTTTTAAATTCCTAGAGCCCAGTTCCACACCTATTCATGGCATCTACCAATACTATTGAGTCACTAAAACACTAGCTTATCCAAACCTCATGGACTTCTTCCCATACTGAGTTTCTCTCCAAACATCCATCACCTTTCTGGCTAAACCCTTCCTTGTTTGATTCCTTGCCATTTAAGCAAAATGAAGATGTGAATCCTACCAAAGCTAGCCATCCTGGGATGAACCCAGACCATTACCAAATTTCCCTCCAAGAGTGACTGAACTTGTTGGTCAAGGTATTATCGAACTCACGTCATCTCCATAGGCATGTAAATATTTCTATGTCAACAAGCGTTGGGAACAAGTTCGAGGAAAGTTGAGATTGGTTATTAATTATCAGCCATTAAATCAATTTTTTGGCAGATGATAAATTTCCTCTTACAAAGAAAAAATCCTTGTTCCAATCTCTTTATAATGCAAAATTTATTTCTAAGTTCAATCTGAAGTCAGGTTTTTGGCTATTAGGAATCACTCTTGTAGTAGACCAAAAATGGCCTTTTGCATACCTGATCATCACTACAAGTGGAAAGTCATGCCGTTTGGTTTAAAATATGCACCCTATGCTTTTCAAAAGGCAATGGTAACCATTTTTGAGCCTATACTTTCTAATGCTCTAGTTTATATTAATGTTATCTTATTGTACTCTGCTGATGAAAAGTCTCACATAGACTTACTCTTGAAGTTTCATTCCCTGTTCATAAAGTATGGTATTAATGCTATCAGAAAAGAAGATGAAAATTGGTGTATCTTCTATCAATTTCCTTGGCATGGTAATATTCGATGGCAAATACCAATTTCAGCCCCATATAGATCAAGAATTGCACAAATTCCCAGATGAGTTATCCTCTCCAAAAGCATTTCAACATTTCCTTAGGCTAGCCAACTATATGGCTAATTTCTTACCCAAGCTATCAAGTCATACAGTGTGGTTGTTCCCCATGCTAAAAAAGAATCCTCCCCCTTGGACAATAAAACAAACAGAAGCAGTCAAGGCGATCAAAAAGCTGACTGATGGGATGCCCCCTGTAAAGATTCCCACTTCATACGAATAGAGAATACTACAGACTGATGCTAGTGATGAGTAATGGGCAGAAGTGTTATTCGTTCAAGACAAAAATAAAATATCAATATGTGGCTACAAGAGTGGCACATTCAAACAATCAGAACAACACTGCCACTGCACGTTCAAAGAGATTCTTGCAGTCAAAACAGGAATAGAAAAATTCTAGTTCCATCTAATCGGGCACGAATTCCAAGTTGAGATGGACATGTCCTCCTTTCCACACATGTTAGAATTCAAGATAAGAGTACTTCCCCAGCCACAGCTCTTATAATGGGCCAATTGGTTTTCCCAATTGAAATTTACTGTGAGCATATCAAAGGTAAGACAAACGTCCTTATCGATTTCCTTTCAAGGCCAAGTAACTATAAAAGGAAAAGTAATACCTCTATGGTTTCACAGATAAACCCAAATCATTTCCCAAAAATCTTTCCCATAGTGTTCACTGTCAATGAAGTCTGCTCCTCTTCTGGCCCAAACACTTCTTCCTCAGAGCCCCTTGAAATATTTCATGTTCTTCACCTTCCCGAAGAAGTCACTAAAGTCATAGCAGATATGACTCTCAGCCAAATAGCTATCCGAAACCACCAAGCCCTTTTCACTGTCATTATTCATAAATTTGTTATAATCATGGATGGCTACAAATTTCATCCAGATTATCCTTTCTTGAATATCTTCAGGATATACGAATTGTTTAATTTTCCAAAAGAAGCACTCTGCTTTTTCTGGTATTTATTCGAATCGTATACTATTGTTGTCACTTTCAACACAGTCAGACTCCAATGCCATTTTGGCCAGATACCCCATATTTTCTGCTATTTGTTCAAAATCTTCGAGTGGTTCTTTCCTGCTTATCAATAAATGCAAATGCTTACTACCCCGAGGCGTAAAGATCAAGTGGTGATAATGTTCCGGAGGCCATGCTCATATCTTCCACCAGTAATTGTCAAAAATCAAGAGCAGTCATTTGGTTATCATGCTCCAATTGCTTTCCATGATTGGTATAATCTTGATAGAAAATATATCTAAATCTCCATTAAATATCATGATATCCATATAGGCATGAGAGAAGAAATGGCACGAGCAAACATGGTTAACCCAAAATCAATCCCGATAGATATATTGTCTGCAAAAGAAGTTTGGCTAAAAGGTCACCCGGTAGCTGCAAAGTGAATTGTAGCGTTGGAAGGCTGGAATGCTTCACACCTTACCAGGCAATTAACACCAGGTAGTACTGACTATTTATCAGAGAGTGATGAAAGTGATAATGAAGAAAGCTACTTTGATTCCTATGAAGACGACCCATCTCATCCAGATTATAGATGTAAATAAAATCATCAATTAAGAAATTGATGACAAGTTCCATCCATCATGATTATTTCATTATTCTAATGATGTAAGTGCTTAGGTCATTATTTTATGATTTAAACATTTAGGTCATCTTTTTAGTGCTAATTTCTTTTTAAAGCATTATGTGTGGTAGTAAAATGAAGATAAAATTTTCTCTTATCTCCTTATAAAAAGTTTGTTGTTTGTATTTCCACATTATGTACTATAAATAGGGGATAAGGCTTTAATTTGTAATCATCCCTTAAAGAAATAAAATACCAAGTTTCTTCTATTTCTCTCTTCTTTCTCCCAATACTCTCTAGTCTCTAAATATTCCCTTATTAATCTTTGTTTAAATGTCTTGTTCATATCTAACTAATAGCTCGAATCCAAAGGTCCTAGTTATGGCGTAAAAAAGGGGGAAGTTTAAAATTAAAGCTAGAACAGTGAAATCGAAGGGTACCTTTATGATTTTGGAGAAGTAGAATGCAACGGTGATACGAGGAAAAGCTTGCTAAACACTTGTGAAGATTTCCTTGCTTCTGCTCTTGCTAGGCTCTTAAGAAGATTTGAAGATGGTAAAGTTTGGAATGGAATACACTTCTCCTTTTATACCTCCTTTTCATTACCTGAATTGGAAAGGTTCGGGGGGACAAAACCGTTCAACTGTCAGAAACATAAGAATAACGCAGTTTCCTAAGGCGGCTGTCCAATCGCCAGAAACGGTCCCATTAAGGCGAATATTACGGCGCATTAAAGACATCTCATCCAATCGCCAAAAGTCAATCGTCGAGAGTGACCTACCTCTAACGAGTTGACCTTCGATCGATGCCCCAAACAAGTCATCACAAATTTTTCTATAACTTCATGCTCGACAAGTCGAACCAGAAAGTTGGGGGCCACTTAATGGAATAAAAGTGATGGGCCAGGCCCAACGGGCTGACCCTAGGTCCATATCAACACAAAGGTATAACAGACGAAGTGGGCATGCCAAGCATCCTCAATTCTACCAGCCCATTAGAAGAGATCAGTCGACCAAGCTAATTGTCCGACCTTCTTCGGTCCCGACCTTGCTTCGTCCGACATACGATCCACTCCTTGTTCTTCATTGATTGAAAGGTGTTTCAATCAATAGGATCTAGCAATCCTCCTAGAAGAGTTCTAGGGTTTGTTCATCGCGTGGATACACATAGAGGATCTTCGCTCGTCAAGATCTTTGGTTCGTGATTCCCGTTCGTTCATCAAGGATTAACAAGGTCGTTCAATATGGAGTTGGGTCAAGTTTATCAAAGGCAAAAGCATTCAAGGTTGGTATTTCTATTTCATCTTTCTTAATTATTCATCTAGAACGGATTCTAGGGCTTGGGGTTTTTCGAGTTATTGCTTATTCCGCTGCGCATGGACCCTCGGAAACCCTACACAAACAATGTTCTAGGGACCCCGAGAATGCACAAGTGATCCCATAAATGGCACTTAGAATGACGACAATGATCAATGATAATAATGGAAGTGAGAGGTGGTGCAATCATAGTTTATTGTTTCAATGTAACCCTAATTCTCAAATCCAAGATAGCACAATGATTAACAAATAACACTCAATCATCACAGACGCAGGCCAACAGTTCCCAAAATAAAGAAAACAAAATTTTTTTAAATTTTTACTACAAACATAGAAAACCTAAACTAACATGGTGATAAGCAGAATAAAACACAGATACCCCCCACCCACAAACTAAAAGATTGCATTGTCCCCAATGCAATTAACTATAAAACTCAGGGTAGGGATACCTTAACCGATCATGGTGGCGGATAACCCCATTGGCTGGATGAGCCTCCAGGGAATTGCTGCTGCTGCTGCTGCCACTGATCTCCTTGGCCGGATGAGCCTCCTGGAAATTGCTGCTGCGGCGGATACTGTGGCCATGTATAACCAGCAAGGGGCAACCGACTAAAGAGTTGGTCCCACCTACTGTCCTGCTGAGCCCGCCACGCTTGGGCTGTCTCTATTTCCATCCTTACTCTATCATCAACCGCCCGTACCCTATCATCAACCGCAGTCTGTCGCTGCTCCAGAGTAGTAAATCGCTGATCAAATCTCAGTTCCATCGCCTCCAACTGCTGCGACAGATAGTACATGCCCTCAGCTGGGTCCGCTCTCCAGTCTCCGACAACATCCTCCTCTTGTTCTTGTTCTTCCTCCTCTTCTTCTTGTTATTCCTCCTCCTCTTGCTCAATCACATTCACCCCCTTGGGGTGACTCTTATCCCTAATCTTCCTCTCTGTAATAGTGGGCTCCAACCCTATGTCCCTAGGGATATTAGTAAAATCAACTCCATTGAGCCCCATCAATCCCATAATCATCAAAGGGTAGTTGTAACTGTTCTTTCCCATCTGCTGATACGTCCAATTAATCTCATGGGCAATGATTGAGCCGGTGTCAATGTTTTGCCCCGTCAAGATGACGTGCATTAATGCAGCTCGACGCCACCCAACCTCGTGAGGTCTCGAAGACGGGAGAACTCTCTCACAAATAACCCGGTGCAGATACTTCATCCGTGGGGGAAGAAGTTTGGAAGCAATTAATACACCTTTGTGCAGTGTCGTGTCGAGAGGGAAAGCCCCGAATGTTTCGGCAATCAGGTGGAGGTTACCTTTAGGATTGTTCATCATTTGTTTCTCAAGGTACAGGAATGCGCAGGTGTTGGCTTGCACGTGCGAAGGGAGGTTGTAATACGTCACAATTCTCTCCCGGGTATACCCCACCTCAATACCCCGCACATAAGACGTGTTATGTATCCCTTTCCTAAAAAAAGCATTCGCATAGAATTCGCGAACTAGCTCGCGACTCCCTCTTTCAACCGGGGCAACCAACAAATTCTGCCACCCACACCGCACTACAATCTCATCCAATCCCATGTCAGTAATGTCTATACCCTTTTCCACATTAAAACTCCGGGCGGCATAAGCATTAAAAAAAAATTTCGCCTCAACACTCACTAATTTATTCTCATCAAACAATGGTTGTGGCCTAGTCAGGGCTTTCTTGGTTCCCCTTTTACGCTTGGGAGTAGAGGTAGACATTGTATCACACAAATAAGCAGGTAAAGGGATTCTAAAATTCAAGGTTCTTACCCTATTCAATGCTCGCCGGAAAATTCGCCGGAGCTGCCGAAAAATCTTGCCGAAATTTGGGAAGACAACCGGAAAACCAACACCTTGTCTTTGTAAAGCTAGCACCCACAATACCACCTTCAATTTCAAGTTCTACCCCACCAATTTCAACCAGAATGCACTCTAGGAATCCTTTCTTCACTTTTCGAAATTGCTTGAAATCACCGGATTTAATGGCTTTTGGGTGATGGAATCGGGCTTTGGCTTGATAATATATGGTGGGTAGGGTGATTTAGGGATTGGAAGGGAAGGTATTTGAGTTTGGGTGAGGGATTTTTAGAGAGAGAGAGAATGGGTCACGTAATATTTGAGAGAGAAGAGAAAAGGGGCGGCGGCTTGTTATGAATTTGGGAGAGGCATCTGATTAGGTTTAATTCCAAGTTGCCCGTAATTTTTGCTCGAGCACGACCGCTCTCCTTTCAAGCGCGCTCGCGCTGTATGGTCGAAAGTGATGCCCTTATTTTCCTTGATTAAGCGCGGCCGCTCACCCTTCAAGCGCGCCCGCGCATCCTGGCCGAGACTGATGCTTGTTTTACATTGACTAAGCACGGCCGCTCTGTCTTGGAGCGCGCTCGCGCTAGATGGCCGAGACTTGGCATGTTTTGTCATTAAACAAGCACGGCCGCTCTACCTCTGAGCGCGCCCGCGCACCCTGGCAGCGAGAATTCATCATTTTTTCGCTCCTTTCCTCCGCATAAAAGTCCACAGCTTCAGCTTTGATCAATTATGTGCTATCCTGCACATCACCACAAACACACACACAAGCGTAATATCTATTGACATAAAATAAACGAAAATATTTTTGGAGGGTGACAACTATTTACACTCCCCTATAAACCCACAAACTCGGAGAGACCCATAAAGGGTGACACAGAACTTTTGTTCGACAAAAATATGTCAAACATTTGACCGCACTTTCGCTGCCTATGTCCCCATTAATGTGAGCGGACTACACACATTAATAGGCTCAGGTCACCGTAGTTCGACACGTTCTACACTAACGACTCGAAAACGGTAAATAACAAGTTTTTTTTATGTATACCCCCACCCACAAACTAAGAATTTGCGATGTCCTCATTGCATAAACAAATTCCAACGCGAATTCAAAGCTAACGAGTAGTGATAAACTGAAAATAAAGACAGAAAGCAGTAAAAGTTACCTAGGGTTGGGTTGCCTTCCAACAAGCGCCTTTGTTTTATGTCTTTGGCTCGACATGATGCTCATGATTTATCATTTAATTTCTGGCGCATCCACCAACACCACCACATCAATTTCCTCCAAGATAAACACCCCTTCGTAATAGGGCTTGACTCGGTGCCCATTCACCTTGAAAGTGCTTCCGGTTTTCAAATCTTTGAGCTCGACCGCTCCATGTGGAAATACTTTCACCAACTCATAAGGGCCCGACCATTTGGAACACAACTTGCCAGGAAAAAGTCTCAATCGAGAATTGAACAATAGAACCTTCTTACCCGGCATTAAGATTTTCGGCCTTAAGTACTGATCATGGTACCTCTTGGTTCTTTCCTTATACAGCTTGGCACTCTTGTAGCTGTCTTGCCTCAATTCCTCAATCTTGTCCAAATCCAGCATTCGTTTCTCACCCGCCTTCTTCAGATCCATGTTGAGTTCCTTCACAGCCCAATATGCTTTGTGTTCCATCTCAACCGGAAGGTGACACTCTTTGCCATACACAATTCTGTACGGACTCATCCCAATGGGAGTTTTGTAAGCAGTCCGATATGCCCATAATGCATCATTGAGCTTCGAAGCCCAATCTTTTCTGTTTTGACAAACTGTCTTCTCTAGAACCCCCTTGATTTGGCGGTTGCTAACTTCCACTTGCCCCGACGTTTGGGGATGGTAAGCAGTGGCTAGCTTGTGAACAACCCCATATTTCTTTAGGACTTGGTTGAAGAGCCTGTTTGTGAAGTGAGTGCCTTGATCACTAATGATAGCCCGGACACCCCATACCTGCAAAAATTATTCTCACACACAAACTTTGAAACAACATTAGCATCATTAGTCCGGGTGGCAATAGCTTCCACCCATTTAGAAACATAGTCCACAGCTACTAATATATACACAAAACCATGGGATGAGGGGAAGGGGCCCATAAAATCAATGCCCCACACATCAAATATGTCAACCACTAGATTATAATTTTGGGGCATCTCATCTTTCTTACCTATCCCTCCAGTTCTTTGGCATTTGTCACACTTTTTGCAAAAGTCTTGCGCATCTTTAAATATGGTGGGCCAATATAGGCCACATTGAAGGATTTTCCTATCAGTCTTTTGACCACTGAAATGCCCACCACATTGTAAGTCATGACAAAAGCGCAAGACACTCAATTGTTCATGTTCCGGAATACATCTTCTCACAATCTTATCCGGACAAATTTTCCACAAGTAAGGGTCATCCCAAATGTAGTTTCTCACATCAGATTTAAATTTCCTCTTTTGATCATAAGTAAAGTGAGGAGGAATCATGTTGCATGCAAGATAATTAACAAGATCCGCATACCAAGGCTCTTGAACATGTAAAGCAAGTAGTTGTTCATCCGGGAAATTTTCATTCACCGGAATCACCCCTTCTTTGCTATTCTGAAACGAGAAATCCTCAAGCCTTGATAAGTGATCCGCCACTACATTCTCGGACCCCTTTTTGTCCCTTATTTCCAAATCAAATTCTTGCAACAAAAGCATCCACCTAAGAAGTCTAGGTTTTGCATCCTTTTTATTCAACAAATATTTTAAAGCTGCATGATCAGAATAAATTATTACCTTCGACCCAAGCAAATATGAACGGAACTTCTCAAGTGCAAACACAACAGCTAAAAATTCTTTCTCAGTAGTGGTATAATTAAGCTGTGCATCATTAAGAGTTCTACTTGCATAATGGATTACATGCGGTAATTTATCTATCTTTTGGCCTAAAACAGCCCCAATAGCAAAATCAGATGCATCACACATGATCTCAAAAGGGTGAGACCAATCAGGGCTAGAAAGAATGGGAGTGCAAGTAAGTTTTTCTTTTAATAAAGTAAAAGCATCTAGACAGTCTTGGTCAAAGATAAACTCGGTATCTTTAGCTAGCAAGTTACTTAACGGCTTACAAATTTGTGAAAAATCCTTAATAAATCACCGATAAAAACCCGCATGGCCTAAGAAACTTCGAACACCCTTAACTGAGACCGGGGGAGGTAGCTTAGAAATCACATCTATCTTAGCTTTATCGACCTCAATCCCCCTACTAGACACTATGTGGCCCAAGACAATCCCCTGCCTAACAAGAAAGTGACACTTCTCCCAACTAAGTGTCAAATTGGTCTCGCAACATCTCCTCAAGACCATAGTCAAATTATCAAGACACCCCTCAAAGCTATCTCCAACCACCGAAAAATAATCCATAAACACCTCTACACACTTCTCTATCATGTCTGAAAAGATGGAGGTCATGCACCTTTGAAAAGTAGCGGGTGCATTGCAAAGCCCAAAGGGCATCCTCCTATAAGCAAAAGTACCAAAGGGACATGTGAAAGTGGTCTTTGATTGGTCCTCGGGTGCAATTGTGATTTGATTATATCCCGAGAACCCATCAAGAAAGCAATAATAAGCATGACCCGCCAACCTCTCTAGGATTTGGTCAATGAAAGGCAAAGGAAAGTGATCCTTTTTGGTGGCGGCATTAAGCTTTCTCAAATCTATACACATCCTATACCCGGTCACCTCCCTAGTGGGCACATCCTCATTTTTATCATTTTTCACAACAGTAATGCCCGACCTCTTGGGAACCACTTGGACCGGGCTTACCCACTCACTGTCTGCAATTGGGAATATAATTCCCGCATCTAACAATTTCAGTACCTCTTTCCTCACTGCTTCCTCCATGTGAGGATTCAATCTCCTTTGTCTCTCCCTCGAAGGTTTAGCCCCCTCTACAAGATTAATTTTATGCATACACATTGAGGGGCTAATTCCTTTAATATCCGCCAAAGTCCACCCTATGGCCGATTTGTGCTCACAAAGCACAGCAATTAATTTGGCCTCTTGTTCTAGGGTCAAGTCTGAGGCAACTATCACAGGTAAAGTCTCGCCCTCCCCCAGAAAAGCATACTTTAAATTAGAGGGGAGGGGTTTTAGCTCAAGAACCGGTGGAACCACAACTGATGGCGCATACTTCTCATTGAAGTAGCCTAGGGAGTGAGACGGGCCATTAACAGAATAATGTTCCTCGGCCTTATTTTCAATGGCCATTACTTCGGAACCCGCATTATCCCTAGTTTTCCCACTGCCATTCAACAACATCTCAAGTTCATCACATGCTCTATCATGCCACAAATATTCCTGCACACAATCATCTACTCTCTCCACAAAGTTACAAGAATTCCCATTGTCCATTGGATTTTGCATAATATCATGCACAGAAATTTCAATCGTTTCGTTGGCCACAGTCATGGAAAGAGTTCCATTGCCAACATTAATAATAGTGTTTGTTGTCGCCATGAATGGACGCCCAAGTAGAATTGGGGAATCACGACGACTACACACACTATTAGGCATCTCAAACACAACAAAATCCACAGGTATGATTAATGAGTCCACCTGAACCAAAACATCTTCCACAATCCCCAACGGTCTTTTAATAGATCGATCCGCTAGTTGGAGAGCCATGGAAGTAGGTTTCAATTCAGGCAAACCCATCTCAAGATACATATAATGGGGCAAAAAATTAATACTAGCGCCTAGGTCTAACATTGCCTTCACCTTACTCGAGTTCCCCATATTGATAGAAATTATAAAACTTCTGGGGTCCTTTTGTTTGGGTGGGAGGTTTTGTTGTACCACTGCACTAGCATTCTCTCCCATAAATACCTTCTCATCCTTGCCATACTTTGGTTTCTTGGAATTAATTTCTTTGAAAAACTTGGCATACGCAGGAACATTTTTTATCACATTCAACAAAGGGAGATTGATGTTCACTTTAGAGAACATGTCCATCAACTCCGACATTTGTTGATCCATTTTATTCCTCATAAATCTTCCAGGAAACGGTACAGCCGGTACATATGGATTGGGGGTTGGAGAGTCAACTTTAGATTTCTCCCCCAATTCATTAGTACCTTCTTCCTCATTAACAATTTCAACAACAGGAGGTGGAACAGAAGATGAAGAAGAAGTTACCTCGCTACCTACCTGTTTACCATTCCGGAGTGTGGTAATGGCCTTTGCTTGGTGACCTTGACTCGGGAAGGTTCCTGACTTGTGCCCCTGCAAGGCTTGAACAGCTTCAGTCATCTGCCCTATTTGGGTCTCCAATTTTTTCATTGCAGCTTCATGATTCTTTGCTGCCTGCAGCTGTTCAGCTCTCATCTGCTCTACTGCCTCCTCCCAAGGCTCCTTCTTTCTTTCAAATGCCCCTTGTGGAGGATGGAGAGGTTTATTTTGTGGATTCTGATTACCTCCCCACGAGAAATTAGGATGATTCCTCCACCCTGGGTTATAAGTATTGCCGTAGGGCATGTTCTGTGGAGGCCTTGGGGGATGCCCATACATAGCATTTACCTGTTCAGGATCACAACCAAACTGCACACCACTTGGACACATATTAGTAGCATGAGAATTTAAACCACAGTAAGCACATAAATCATTTAATACATTGGCACTAGAAGAGGTACCTTGAGCAGTCAAATTGTCAAACTTACTATTTAAAACAGCAATTTGCTTTGAAAGATTATCAGTAGCATTCAAATCCAATACCCCCCTTGTTTTCCCCTAGAACTCTTTTGTTGAGAATTAGCACTCAACATCTCAAATAAGGCCTTAGTCTCCTCAGGGGTCTTGGCTCCTATAGAGCCTCCTGCTGCATTGTCTACAACAGACTGAGTAGAATCATTCAAGCCATCATAGAAAGCTTGATTCAAAGAGGGTAAAGAGAAATTATGCTGAGGACATTGAATAAGCATCATATTAAATCTCTCCCAAGCTTCATGGAGAGGTTCCCCACATCTTGTGTGAAAGTCATCAATTTCTGCCTAAAATTAGCCTGCAGATGATGTGGGTAGTACCTCCTTAGAAAAATATCTTGCATCTCAGTCTATGTGCTGATGCTTTGAGATGGAAGCATCATCAACCAAGTTTTCGCTACCCCTTTTAGAGTGTAAGGGAAGCACTTAAGCCTAATCTGATCTTCAGTCACTCCCGCTCTCAATAAAAACTGGGCTACCGTCATATGGTATTCTTTCAAGAAAGTCAAGGCATCCTCGCCTGGTAGCCCCTGAAAACTAGGTAACATAGCAAAATATTGACCTTTGACCTCTAAATTCTTTGCTGCTTCAGACAATACTATGCATGAGGTAGAAGTGTCTACCCTAGGTCTAAGGAAATCATTCATTGTTTGAGCCGGTGGTTCTGCCATCTCGGCTTTCTCTTCCTCTACCTCGGTGGTGGAGGGTTCTGATTTGATGTCCGAATCTGAAAAGAGAGGATTAAAGAGGGGATCGCCCTCAAATGCTTCCTCAAATCTATTTATATTATCGTCCAATGGCACCAATGTAGGTTTCAAAGAACGACGACCTTGCATTCACTACTTAACCTACTTGTTTACTTGCAACAAGTCCCCGGCAACGGCGCCAAAAATTTGATGGAGAAAAATTCCTCTTGTAATAAAAACCGAGCAAGTGTACTCACTATCGGTGTAGCAGTATGCACGAGCAGGGGTCGAATCCACAGAGACTCGTTGGTAAACAAGTGCAGTAAAAGCAACGAAAATAGTAACCACAAATTTTTTATTTAAAACAGTAATTTAATTCTAAAACAGAAGCAACAGATTAAAACTAAGGAAAGCGATTTAAATGTAACGAATTAACTCAGATCAACACGGAGATTCACGGATTTGATTCACAATTACTTTCACTTTATGCTATTTTTATTGCTAAAAACATGCATGAATCTCAATCTAGGATTCATTCACAAAAGTAAGGATTGGGACGGTGTGGTGCCCGAATTGCAACCCTTTTAATTATTATCAAGCTGCGTTTTCTATTACGACCACACAACAATCAAACAATTATTCAGCACTCTAGAATATTGAATCTAAACCCTTTTGATTTCTATAACGGCCTCAATTAGATCTAATCTTCAAAGCAGTGTTCAATTGTATCAATCCCCAAATTAATGGCGGAATCAATACCCAAATAATTAAAAGGCCAAAGTCATCTTAACATGAAATTGAAACCTTAAAACTGTTAAAGATTAATACTTTGAAGAACTAGAAAGAGATCAATTTGGAAGAATGAAATCTTTAGCATAAAGATTCAGTAATTGCTACAACCAATCCGCAAATCTAAGAGATTTAGCTACTCAACAACATAATAAAACTAGTAATAATCATAAAACAAACGAACATCAAAACCTGAGAGATCCGGAATTGATGAACAAAGAATTCTCTACGAAACTCCAAAACTAAAGCAAAAACAAAATATCCAAGATGTCTTTCTAAAAACTGCTGCTGAAGTATTAATACTAGGGCAAAATCTGTAGGCAAAATTGTGTGAAAAGTCAAGACTGCCCTTCATTAGTTGCTAAAATCTGATGCTGAAAACGGGTCAAGCGCGGCCGCTCTTGGCTTGAGCAGTAACTTTGGTCTTCAAAAACGTCACTTGAGCGCGGTCGCCCTTAGGATGAGCGCGGCCGCGTTGGTTGGCCGAGAGTTTGGTCTTCTTTTCTTCAATGGAGCGCGGTCGCTCTGGTGATGAGCGCGGCCGCTCTGGTGGCCAGTAACTGCAGCTCGAATCTGTTTCAAAATTTTCTTGCTTTGCTCCACCCCAACTTGATTCCTTTGCCCTTTTCTTGACAAAACTCACACATAATCATACTTTACCCTGTACTTATAAAACACTCGACAACCACATTAAAATAACATAAAACCCGGGATTTTGAGCCTAAAATAAGTTCGTAAACATGTAAAATGGGTGTGTAAAAACACATCCATCATAATTCAACCGATAAAAGTGACGGATTGAGCTAAAAGTCTAAATTCACATTAATGAGACCTCCTTTATCAACAACCCAATCCAAACCAATTCAACAATATAATATTATTTCTCTCTTCCACATATATCATCTACAATTCAAACCAACCTTCTTCATTTTTTGACTTTATTCACAATCCAATCCAACCAACCAACCCAACTCAAATATCATTTATTCTTTATTTTTTATCACATATATTATTAACCTCATTTTTCTTATTTTTTGTCTTGTAATAAATTTATAAAATATTTTATATTACTAAATTTATATAATTATTATACAAAAATATGATATATAAAAAAATATAAAAAAGAAGATACATTTGAAATTCAAATTCACTTTTTATAAATACATCACAAAAATAAAATTACAAATACATAAATTGAGAAAAGAGAGAATTTTAGATTGTGCTTCAAATTCAATAAACTTGATCTCTATTTATAGAGGATGAAAAAATAAAAATTTTGATATTTTTTATTTTAATAAATTTTTAATATAATTAAAAATAATTTAAATTAAAAATGGAAAAGTATATTTTAAAAAATCCACCAACCAACGGTTGGTGGACATGTGTCTCAAATTGGATCACAATCTTAGATTGCTTCTCCAATCTAGATCACCAAACTTCACCAATCTTTATTTCTTTATTCTTTTTTTTTTTTTTCAAAAGTTTTGTCATTTTTCTATGATCTATCAAGGAGGTCACGGATAAAGGAGGTCTGAGGGTAAAAAATATGAACTGTCGAAATGACATTCAAGGGAAGGTGTGAGCCCAGATTACTTCTATGAACCGCACAAGCCCCAGGACCAAATATTATAAGGGTACAATTGAATTTGGGAATTTGGTACGAAAAGATTGAGAGTTACTTTGTACAGGTCTGGCCCTGAATAGTTGCCCAAAGTAAACAAGTTGGATGCAGTTGGGCCTTAAGATAAATTTTGGGCTGTTGGTTCTCTAAGTTTTAAAAAAAAAAATGCTCTATTAATTTTTTCTCTTAGTTTTTTTTTTTTTTGAATGATGCGACAGTCATCTAATGTTGTATTGAATAATAATAAAATATATTAAAATTCGTGGTTATTATTATTTTTTTTTTTGATGCATTGAAGCCCAAGTATATTAGACTGCATTTGACCATATGAATAACCAATAATCAATACGGTCAAATGTCAACCGTAAGGAAGGGTGTTTGATTCGATAAAAAAAAAGTGAAGGAATGAAATGGTTAATGTAATTGAATTCCTTAAAGAATTTGAATTGAAAAAAATGGGTCAAATCCCTCCGTTTGGTTGGCTCGAAATGAAATCATAAAATTGTCATTCAATTCCTTGGCAAATCATGTTTGGTTTGAAAATACAAATTATAGGAATGGAATGAAAGTATATAAAATGTGCAATTGACACTTCTTTTAAAAAATTAATGAGTAAAAAAATAATTTTTTTGGGAGGGGAGTGGGGTGGGTTAGGCAGGGGTATGAAAATGAGTAAAAAATTATTTTGGGGGGTATAAGGGTGGGGGTGGGGGTGGGTTAGGGTAGGGCGAGTGGGTGGGTGGGTGGGTGGGTGGGGTAGGTAGGGAGGTATGCAAAATGAGTAAAAAATAATTTTTTGGAGGGGTGGGGGGTGGGGTTGGTAGGGCAGAGGCTGGGTGGATGGGGTAGGCAGGGATATGCAAAATGAGTAAAAAAAAAAAAATTGATGGGAGGTGGGGGTGGTAGGGCAGGGGCTGGGTGGGTGGGGTAGGGTAGGCAGGGGTATGCAAAATGAGTAAAAAAAAAATTTTTGTGGTCGGGAGGGGGGAGGGGGGTTGGTGGGTTAGGTGGGGTGGTAGGGCTGGGGCTGGGTGGGTGGGGTAGGCAGGGGGTGGGGGGGTAGGTAGGGGTGATTTGGGTTTGAGGATATTTTGATAATAATTTTTTTTTTTTTTGAATTTCGTTCTCGAAAAAATTCTACATTCTTTTCATTTTTTTTTGATGGAATGCTCAATTTCTTTAATCAAAAGAATTGAGCATTCCATTGGAATGAAAATTTTTGCAAAACTTAAATCAAACACGCCAAAAAAATTGGTCAAACGGAATTGATCCTTTCAAATCCATTGGATTCCATCCAAACACCACGAACCAAACCTGGGCCTAAGTAATTTATTTATTGTTATATAATAAGTTTAAGTACCCAATAATCAAATATATGTCGATCAATACATGGGAAGATTGCACTCCTTTGGAAGGCTCCCATTGAACCTATTCATATCTTGACAATAATCATATGTGAGATAATTCTTCCGAACCCATTTCATCATATTCCTTCCTCTCTGCGTTAGACTACTGTAATTGCCGTGGTTCCACCAGTTACTAGGGCTGACATCAGCACACACCTTCACAT
The DNA here is from genome assembly GCA_022495995.1 of Adenophora triphylla var. japonica. NCBI lineage: Eukaryota > Viridiplantae > Streptophyta > Magnoliopsida > Asterales > Campanulaceae > Adenophora > Adenophora triphylla. The sequence goes on from JAFEMH010007278.1 coordinate 54,295, forward strand.
CTCCTCTCCAAATGCACGCATCAATGCTATACTTCCTATACGAGACTATGAAGGGAGCCTTTGACCAGTCAATCTTGACGGGCGTGGCCCAAGTCGCGTTCCATAGGCTGGCTAAGAGGTTCATTGGCTGTTGGATTGGATACTCCACTCCCTGGTCCATATGGTTTCTATATGTCCCTATTGGAATGCCATTCACCTCAAATCTGCATGACCCAAATAATAAAGCAATATTAACAAGTGCAAAAATCTTATAATTTGGAATTATTAAGGAAGTTATTAAGGTTTATTACGTACACAATTTGGTAAATGTTCCAAAATATGGAGTAAGTATGGAAGCCTTCAGTTGGATCAAACCACAGATGAAATCTCTGTTCTCGGTTACCTGTCCCATTTGTGAATACATTTGTTTGGAGAGTGTATGGTTGTCCATCGACGTTACCAAGAAACTCAAAATCTATCTCATCTCGACGGTTCCCGGTATCTGATTGGAGCTTTATAAGTTGCAGAGAAACATCAAAAATTAAGAATGAAAAAAAAAATAGAGTAATTTGTAACACCCCTAATTTTCCATTCATAAATGAGCATTCAATGGCATTAAATATAACTTCAAGATATTAGGGTTTCCACCCAAAAACCCTATTACATCATAAATGTCATTAAATACCATAAATACTTAATAAATACTTAATAAATGCGGAAGCGAAATAAATACTTATTGTCTCGGCTAGTAAAACCACACTAGCCCTTAAGGTACTTACAACCAAAAGCAAATAAATTAATTGTTCAATAATTCTACTTATTCTTCAAGCGTCGCCCTTCTCGCGACCAATCCAAGTTTCTTCTACTTAAAACCTGGAAAGAAAAATTTAGGGAGAAAGGGTGAGCGAATGAATGCTCAGTAAGTTCATACGATGTCTCTTCGGGTACTAAGAAGAGACGACCGGAATGAACACTTCAATAATATAATTCAAGGATAGGTTACTTAAGCTTTATAAAAGACTGCGGTACAATACAGTCAAAACACTATTTAAAATATTCTTCAAAGAAATATGGCACTACAATTCAAAGGGATTCATACAAATTTTTCGTCAATTCCAACGTACATTATAACCTCAATGCCAAAGGTACAAATAACACCTAGCTTCATCAAGCCATTAGTGTGGGTCGAAACATATATGGTACTGTCACACATATATGCTCGGGGTCTAGAATTGCCCTTGTAATCAGACAATTCCTGAGAGAAGGCATGTGATCACTCATGCAATCCCTAATAAGAACAAGTCCGTAGACAAGTCCTGACAATGCCTTTTCTAACTGGGCATGTCCATTCTAGCAAGTAAGTGATTCCACAAACATGCTAGAACGAGAAAGCATACAAAGGTACAGTATGCATATGACAAGTTTCAACTTCAGATATTCTGTGAACAACCATATTATCACAAAATATAGATATTTCAAAATGACGTTCAATTACGTAGATTTATTCACAAATAACTATCATGCCATTTGATAGTTCAATTATATCAAAAAGGTATAGGAGTTTCCAAGGAAAGAATTCAAATACTGTAAAGGAACGTAATCCCTTACTCCTGCCTAACTTCTTGGACCGCTCTTCCCGTGCGTATCTACAAACACGTAAGAGTAATTTAGTATTCGCATTTGTCGTTAACTATTCTTTACTTAGTTAAATCTTATGCGTTAACTTCTTCCTTTTCTTTATTTAGTAACTTTCTAAATTTGGAAAGTTTCTATTTTAGGAAACTTTCCTTATTTGGAAATTTCCTTATTCTTGGCTTTTGTCATTTCCTATTTATAGTTTGATTTTTATTTAGGATTGTTTTCTCTTCAATCCTTAACTTTAATGTAAATTTCTTCTTTTAGGATTCCCACTTAAGTCCTTTTACTTTTAATTACTTAAAGGTCCTCCATATTTTAGGTAATTGCTAAATAATCCTCCAACTTTTAAATATTTGCAAATTAGTCCTTCAACTTTTAAATAATTGCAAACTGGTCCCTAAACTTTTAATTAATTTCAAACTGGTCCCTAAACTTTTAATTAATTGCAGTTTAGTCCTTCTGCAGTTTTGATCCTTTCAGTTTAGTCCCCAGTTAACTCTCCATCTGATTTCCTGACGGTTCAGTTAGCAATTTAACGATTTCAGCTTCAAACTGTTCAATCTAGTCCCTTTTCGCTTAAAAACCTAACCGTAGTCTTTTAATACTTAACCAACACTTAATTAATTAAACCAAAACACATCCAACTTGGCCTAGGGTTTCTACTGGAAGAGATTCAATCCAAGGCTTGATTTTATTTTTTTTTCCTTTTCTTTTCTTTTTACTTTTGTTCCTTTTAACTAACCCAAAAGAGTAACTATTTAAAACCAAAAACACCTAATTGGCCTAAGGTTCCCAGCCGAGACATCACAGATTCCATTACAAGGCTTTGATTTTTCTTTCTTTCTTTATTTCTTAACATTAGCCTAGTAAATTAATTAATTCACCTTTTTAACCATTCAACCCTTAACACAATAATTAATTTAATCTATATTCTTTCTACCCTAATTTCAAGAACAATTTAGGGTTATGAACATAATATTGTAACATTAAATCTCCATCATTTTAATCCTCAAACCATTCATTAACATCAAGATTTAACATTTAAAAACTTGTAAAAATCATCCAAGAACAATAGTATTTTAAATCTTCTAAAAATCATAATTAATTCTCTAGTGCTCCGAATTGAATGAAACGAAAGAGGGAAGTTAGGGTTTGACATTACCTTAATTTTTGGTGAAGAAAGCTTTCCCCGAAGAACAACCCACGGCTGCTCCTCCTCCCCTTGCAGTTCCGGCCGCCTAGGGTTAGGGTTACTAGGGTTTTTGGTTTTTTTTTTTTTCTTGCTTTGGTAGCGACGGTGAAATATGGGAAATAATTAGGAAGGTTTATTGTATTTAAATGTATTTACTACCCTCCTTGGGCCCTCTCTTGCACAAGCCCAAACCTAGTCCATTAGTTTTAACCCAATTAATTTAAAAACCCATTTACTTAAGAGTTAATTTCTAATTATAATTTCATTAATTAATTTATTTTATTAATTTTTTTCTAATAAAATAATTAATTAAAAGTCTAAAATTTTTGGGTTCTTACATTCTTACCCCCTTAAAAAAAAAGTTTGTCCCCAAACTTAACGTACCTTAATTTTCAAAGAGATCGGGATACATTTCCCGCATTTCGCTTTCGAGCTCCCATGTTGCTTCTCTTTCGATATGGTTGCTCCACTGTACTTTTACATAAGGAATCAACCGGTTTATCACATTATCGTCTTTTCTATCGACAATCTTGATCGGCCTTTCGTTATAAGTCAAATCAGCACGGACTCTTAGCTGTTTGTATTCAATCACGTGACTTGGATCGTGAATATACTTCCTTAGTATAGAGACATGGAACACGTCATGCACTCCAGCTAACACCGGTGGTAATGCCAATCTATAGGCCACTTCCCCAATCTTGTCAAGAATCTCGAATGGTCCCACGTATCGCGGACTTAACTTTCCTTTGATTTCGAATCTCATGATTCCCTTTGTTGGCGAGATCCTTAAGAACGCTCGATCCCTAACTGAAATTCTAAGTCACGTCGTCGGCGATCTGCATACGACTTATGTCTACTCTGAGCGGTTAATAACCATTCCGAATACGTTGTACATTAATTTGCAGAAGGTGAGCCAACTTCATACGTCTTTCCACTATGACCCCAAATCGCGTTATGACCTTTCAACGCCTTCGGTAATCCAACCACTAAGTCCCTTGCTATATTCTTCCATTTCTATTGACAATGAAAGCTACTCTTCCAACTAACAAGGAGTGGCACTTTTACAAATAACCTATAGAGATTTCATACACTTATGCCTGTCAATTCCAAGTACTTGTGCACCTTTCATCCAGGTGACTCCGATACACCTTTTCAGGCGATCGTTGAATAAGGTTCCCTACGATTTTATCAGAGCGCTCTCTTATTCTAATGCATCATGATACTCACATATATAGAATTAAGGTCATTTCAATCTGTCTAAACCAATTCATTCTACATTAAGGTCATTTCAATCTAATTAGACCAATTCATTTAACATTAAGGTCATTTCAATCTGTCTAGACCAATTCATTCAACATTAAGGTCATTTCAGTCTGTCCAGACCAAATCATACAAAGTCCTCATCAAATGGACAGAACAATATCATATATAGTGTTCAAGGTACGAGAACACATAAATCAAATCCAATCATCACGGATCCACATTAAATTCCTATACATCTTTGTATTCCCAGGATGAACAGAAAATTTCAAACAGTGCGGTTCTGGTAAAATCTCTCTCTTTATGTCTCGGTTGTCTGGTACCCAAATTCTTTCCTGGTATCTCAAGATTCCATCTTCCCCTATGCGAAGATCTTTTCCTTGCCCTTTTTCCGACTAGGGCCTCTCTTTCCTCATTTAACTCTTGTTCTTCTTTTATCCTTCCCAAAAGCGTCGGTTGTAGGGTTAATTTAGCCAGATACCCACTAACTTTCACTCTTAGACTCATATCCTTCATGTCTTCCCATGCTCTTACCCCCTTAGGGATCAACGTTGCTAACCTTCCGTGATTCTTTCTACTTAACGCATCGGCCACTTTATTAGCCTTCCCAGGATGATACAAAATCTCACAGTCATAATCTTTTAGTAACTCTAACCACCCCTTTGTCTCATATTAAGCTCTTTCTGGGTAAAGATGTACTTAAGGCTTTTATGGTCGGTAAAAATCTGGCACTTCACGCCATATAAGTAGTGTCTCCAAATCTTTAATGCAAATACTACCGCAGCTAACTCCAGATCATGGGTAGGGTAGTTCCGTTCATGTACCTTCAATTGTCTAGACGCATATGCTATAACCTTCTCATTTTGCATCAGGACACAACCTAATCCCTTCAGTGAAGCATCACTGTATATGACAAACCCTTCAGTTCCTGTCGGTAACGTCAATATCGGTGCAGTCACCAGCCTATTCTTCAATTCTTGAAAACTTTTCTCACACTCCTCCGACCAAATGAACTTTACTCCCTTTTGAGTCAACCTCGTCAATGGTTCAGATAACTTAGAAAATCCTTCTACGAATCTTCTATAGTAACCAGCTAAACCCAGAAAACTTCTTATCTCGGTCACTGTAGTCGGTCTTTCCCAATCCATTATTGCCTCTATTTTGGTTGGATCTACAGAAATTCCTTCCTTAGACACTACATGTCCCAAGAATGTCACCTTCTCTAACTAAAATTCACACTTCTTAAACTTGGCATATAACTTCTGTCCTCTCAAAATTTCCAGTACTAACTTCAAATGTTCTGCATGTTCTTCTTTGGTTTTAGAGTGCACCAAAATATCATCAATGAAAAAAAATCACACATCTATCTAGGTACTCTTGAAATATTCTATTCATCAATTCCATGAATGCAGCTGGTGCATTAGTCAACCCAAACGGCATAACCACAAACTCGTAATGCCCATATCGTGTTCTGAATGCTGTCTTTGCCACCTCCTCATCCTTCACCCTCAACTGATGGTAACCAGACCTAAGATCTATCTTTGAAAAGTAACAAGCCCCCTTCAGTTGATCAAACAGATCATCAATCCTTGGTAAGGGATACTGGTTCCTTACCGTCACTTTATTCAATTCCCTATAATCGATACACAACCTCATAGACCCATCCTTCTTCTTTACAAATAGCACCGGCCCACCCCATGGCGACACGCTCGGTCTAATCAACCCCTTATCCAACAACTCTTGTAATTGCTCCTTCGACTCCTTTAATTCCGTCAGAGCCATCCTATATGTTGCCCTTGAAATGGGTGTCGTTTCCGGCACTAGGTCTATTGTGAACTCAACATCTCTCACTGGTGGTATCCCCGGCAACTCTTCCGGGAATACATCGCGAAATTCTTTAACAACCTCTAAGGAATCTATAGTTACTTCTTTTCCTTCGGTCTCACCAATGTGTGCTAGAAATCCCACACATCATTTCCTTAACAATTTTCGCGCCTTCATTGCAGTTATCAACCCTACTTGGCTCCTTGGTTTCGAACCTACGAATTTACACTCTTCACTGTATTTCCCTACAAAGGTCATTATCTTCTCGTAACAATTAACGTTAGCACAGTTCATGGCTAACCAATCCATTCCTAAGATCACATCGAACTTTGACATGTCTAATTCAATAAGTTCAATTTTCAATTCAGTGCCTCCTACTCCCAAGGTGCAATTCTTATAAACTGTGGTGATAGGATCGTTAAAGTTCTTACTTGGGTACTTCCTTTCGACACCATCTTCTTTACGATACTTATCGGTACTACGAATACAAGGCACTATTACTCATGCCTATACTAGCAATACTTAAATGCTTAATACTTTTGTACTATAAACATATACTGCCTCAATAGACTAAACATTTAATTAAGTAATAGGTCAATTCACTAGACCCTTGGTCTTTTCAATAGACCGGTATTCCTCTCATAAGTCGTTTCATCAGACTTATTGGTCGTTTCAACAGACCAACAATATTAATACTCATACTTGAATTAGGGCGTCTCAACAGACTAAAACATTCAATTCATAGGTCATTTTACTAGACCATCAATCATTTCACTAGATTGGTAATTCCATTTATAGGTCATTTCACTTGACCCAAAATTAATCACACTTGACTATTCATTCAGCCAGTTAACATATACTTTTGGTCAATCCACTAGACCAGTCTTTCAGGTTCCAATTTAATTCATATAAATAACATTTAGGAACGCGATCACACAAATATAAGTTAACTGCAACTAAACTGTATTTCGTAAATACATCTAAAGGGAAAGCAATCGTTTCATACGTTTTTTTTTTTTACTAGAACAAGAATAACTCTTACTACTAACTACTCTTCTTTCTATCACTAAAACCAAACAATTCTCCCTTCCACTTCCAATTTCACTTTCTTTCCTAAACTTCCTTTAGGTTTTTCGCTAGACACTTTCTCTTCCTCATCATCTTCAATCATGATTGGGGATGCTTCGATCCTTTCTAAGTTTTCCACAAGATTTTGAACGGCTACATCCTCAATATCCTGAATGGTAGGAACTACTGGTTCCGCTGGGTTCTCTTTCCTAACCCTAGCAGCCTTAAAATCCTGTAACTCATAGTCATATATTTATGCCTCTCTTCTGACCTCATCTTTATACTTCCAGATCTTCTGCGAGACGACATATGTGAATTACTTTGTTTCAGTTATATGTACTTATTTCATTGATACTTATCACGAATATGGTACACAGTACCTTGACATGCATGACTATTGTATTTAACTTCTACACTTTGTGCTAGCTTTTTACTTGCTAGTTTTCCCTTTCACTCGTTAGTCATTTTACTAGACTACGGTTTGGTTCACGTCTTCTCTAGACGAAAGTTTTATTCATTGGCCTTTGGTACTAGGCCATTAACTTAATGTTCGTTAGATGGTTCGTTAACTTTGAGATTTTTCGTCTCGGAAAACTTTAACTTTTATTACCTTACTAACCTTTTACTTGGTCAGTTACATACTTATTCGTCTCCAAAAGACTTTACAATTTACTTTTCAACTAACGTTTTTCTTAGTTAGTTTGACTTTATCTTACTAGTCGTTGTACTTGACTAGTTCACTTTTTATTTCCATGGTCGTCTTTCTTCGACCCATGGTTTCACAAGCCGTTTCACTTGGCTAGTTTCACTTTTATCCCCATGGTCGTCTTACTTCGCCCCATGGTTTCATAGGCCGTTTCACTTGGTCTATGCTTTTTCTTGTTGTTTCTCAACAAGTTAAACTTCTGACTTTTCTTTATAAGGGATAGTTAATTATCATACTTGGTACGAGTAATAAAATTAACTAAAACTTTTATTAATACTGACTTAGTAAAAGGACATAAACTGTCTCAAAATCCTTTCTACTAGAAATAAAATTCAATCTCAACTGAAACTACTAGACTAAGTCTGAATCAACTTAAATAAAATAACTCCCAGGACTTCTGATTAGCCATCAGTGCGTCCTCTCTGATCTTCCACTTGATCTCTAGATTCCACACTTCTCGTGTTCGGTTGCTAGCTCGTCATATTGGGCTTGGATATCTAATTTCTCTGCATATATCTAGTAGTCTGACTTCCTTAGCTCTAGCTCACACTGTTCTTGTTCATCTATCTTCTTCTTGAGGTCATACACTCGCTTTTCTTCATCCAGAAATTTCAGACTTAGCTTGTTCCACTCTCGGTTAGCTATTTTTAATACGTACCTCCATGTTTCTGACTTTCTGGTTACTCTTATTCAGCTTATTCTCTATAAACTCCACATCAGACAAAGAACTTAATTAAAATAACTCCAATACATAATATATGCACTTCTTTTAAAATAAGGCACGAATATAATCCTCTAAGCATACAAGTAAGTTATTCCTCCAACTTCTTTTACTTAGTTCTAAGTTGAATAGGCTAACTCTCATTTCTCAAGGTCAATTCAACTCTCTTCAAGTACTTAAGCCTAATTTTCCCATAAGACCTAAAGTCATTGCTCTGATACCAACTGTAACACCCCTAATTTTCCATTCATAAATGAGCATTCAATGGCATTAAATATAACTTCAAGATATTAGGGTTTCCACCCAAAAACCCTATTACATCATAAATGTCATTAAATACCATAAATACTTAATAAATACTTAATAAATGCGGAAACGAAATAAATACTTATTGTCTCGGCTAGTAAAACCACACTAGCCCTTAAGGTACTTACAACCAAAAGCAAATAAACTAATTGTTCAATAATTCTACTTATTCTTCAAGCGTCGCCCTTCTCGCGACCAATCCAAGTTTCTTCTACTTAAAACCTGGAAAGAAAAATTTAGGGAGAAAGGGTGAGCGAAGGAATGCTCAGTAAGTTCATACGATGTCTCTTCGGGTACTAAGAAGAGACGACCGGAATGAACACTTCAATAATATAATCCAAGGATAGGTTACTTAAGCTTTATAAAAGACTGCGGTACAATACAATCAAGACACTATTTAAAATATTCTTCAAAGAAATATGGCACTACAATTCAAAGGGATTCATACAAATTTTCCGTCAATTCCAACGTACATTATAACCTCAATGCCAAAGGTACAAATAACACCTAGCTTCATCAAGCCATTAGTGTGGGTCGAAACATATATGGTACTGTCACACATATATGCTCGGGTCTAGAATTGCCCTTGTAATCAGACAATTCCTGAGAGAAGGCATGTGATCACTCATGCAATCCCTAATAAGAACAAGTCCGTAGACAAGTCCTGACAATGCCTTTTCTAACTGGGCATGTCCATTCTAGCAAGTAAGTGATTCCACAAACATGCTAGAACGAGAAAGCATACAAAGGTACAGTATGCATATGACAAGTTTCAACTTCAGATATTCTGTGAACAACCATATTATCACAAAATATAGATATTTCAAAATGACGTTCAATTACGCAGATTTATTCACAAATAACTATCATGCCATTTGATAGTTCAATTATATCAAAAAGGTATAGGAGTTTCCAAGGAAAGAATTCAAATACTGTAAAGGAACGTAATCCCTTACCTCGGTCTAACTTCTTGGACCGCTCTTCCCGTGCGTATCTACAAACACGTAAGAGTAATTTAGTATTCGCATTTGTCGTTAACTATTCTTTACTTAGTTAAATCTTATGCGTTAACTTCTTCCTTTTCTTTATTTAGTAACTTTCTAAATTTGGAAAGTTTCTATTTTAGGAAACTTTCCTTATTTGGAAATTTCCTTATTCTTGGCTTTTGTCATTTCCTATTTATAGTTTGATTTTTATTTAGGATTGTTTTCTCTTCAATCCTTAACTTTAATGTAAATTTCTTCTTTTAGGATTCCCACTTAAGTCCTTTTACTTTTAATTACTTAAAGGTCCTCCATATTTTAGGTAATTGCTAAATAATCCTCCAACTTTTAAATATTTGCAAATTAGTCCTTCAACTTTTAAATAATTGCAAACTGGTCCCTAAACTTTTAATTAATTTCAAACTGGTCCCTAAACTTTTAATTAATTGCAGTTTAGTCCTTCTGCAGTTTTGATCCTTTCAGTTTAGTCCCCAGTTAACTCTCCATCTGATTTCCTGACGGTTCAGTTAGCAATTTAACGATTTCAGCTTCAAACTGTTCAATCTAGTCCCTTTTCAGTTAAAAACCTAACTGTAGTCTTTTAATACTTAACCAACAGCTTAATTAATTAAACCAAAACACATCCAACTTGGCCTAGGGTTTCGGCTGGACAGTACAGATTCAATCCAAGGCTTGATTTTATTTTTTTTTCCTTTTCTTTTCTTTTTACTTTTGTTCCTTTTAACTAACCCAAAAGAGTAACTATTTAAAACCAAAAACACCTAATTGGCCTAAGGTTCCCAGCCGAGACATCACAGATTCCATTACAAGGCTTTGATTTTTCTTTCTTTCTTTATTTCTTAACATTAGCCTAGTAAATTAATTAATTCACCTTTTTAACCATTCAACCCTTAACACAATAATTAATTTAATCTATATTCTTTCTACCCTAATTTCAAGAACAATTTAGGGTTATGAACATAATATTGTAACATTAAATCTCCATCATTTTAATCCTCAAACCATTCATTAACATCAAGATTTAACATTTAAAAACTTGTAAAAATCATCCAAGAACAATAGTATTTTAAATCTTCTAAAAATCATAATTAATTCTCTAGTGCTCCGAATTGAATGAAACGAAAGAGGGAAGTTAGGGTTTGACATTACCTTAATTTTTGGTGAAGAAAGCTTTCCCAAAGAACAACCCACGGCTGCTCCTCCTCCCCTTGCAGTTCCGGCCGCCTAGGGTTAGGGTTACTAGGGTTTTTGGTTTTTTCTTTTTTTTTCTTGCTTTGGTAACTGACGGTGAAATATGGGAAATAATTAGGAAGGTTTATTGTATTTAAATGTATTTACTACCCTCCTTGGGCCCTCTCTTGCACAAGCCCAAACCTAGTCCATTAGTTTTAACCCAATTAATTTAAAAACCCATTTACTTAAGAGTTAATTTCTAATTATAATTTCATTAATTAATTTATTTTATTAATTTTTTTCTAATAAAATAATTAATTAAAAGTCTAAAATTTTTGGGTTCTTACATTCTTACCCCCTTAAAAAAAAAGTTTGTCCCCAAACTTAACGTACCTTAATTTTCAAAAAGATCGGGATACATTTCCCGCATTTCGCTTTCGAGCTCCCATGTTGCTTCTCTTTCGATATGGTTGCTCCACTGTACTTTTACATAAGGAATCAACCGGTTTATCACATTATCGTCTTTTCTATCGACAATCTTGATCGGCCTTTCGTTATAAGTCAAATCAGCACGGACTCTTAGCTGTTTGTATTCGATCACGTGACTTGGATCGTGAATATACTTCCTTAGTATAGAGACATGGAACACGGTCATTGAAATTACGGAAGAGAACCAAAAGGGAAAGCCTAACATGTAAGAATGTGACAAGAAGAGAAGACTTAGATATAGAATGATCTATGATGGCCCCTATAGGATGAAAACAAAATTATTTCCTAATCTGTTAAGCCTACTAAAGAGTCAACCCATAATCCTATCTAATATTTCTTCTTTAACAACGAAAATGATGGACTGAATTTCAAACTGTCCAATAAAAGAATGGAGAAGGGAAAAACGCGGGTTTACTTGATCAAACATATATACTATTTATTGATAATTTTTGGCTCAGTTCTAATAATTACGCCTTATTTAGCAGTAGCTTGCTTGGTTAGCTAAAAACTATGCTGGCACGGTAACAATTTGCGGGTTTAACTTTGCTTGTTTGTCATTTTCAGAAGAGTTTACTATTGTCGTTGACAGTTTCTTGAATCCGTGTTGATGTTTTCCTTCTTACGGCTCTATGAGATAGAAACTTCCGGTGATCATTTTCTTTGCCTGACTACTTTTTACAGTAATGAATAGGAATTTACGTAGTAAAATGTGACTGTTTGAGATGGACATTCTTCTGTCATCTATAACTATATAATGGCTGATAACTATATAATGGCTGAAGTGAATAAGCTTTCTTTCCTAAAACAGAAATTTGAGCGGGAAAACTGAAATCTAAATATGGAAATAAAAATGCTTCGTATTCCTAAACTATGTAATTATTACTAACCTAATTCACCATTAAGTTAACAAGCATGCTGTCTCGAATTTCTAATGAACATTTAATATAATTTCTACTTAAAAACAGTACCTAATAATTAAAAACTTATTACAACTCCAATTCGAAAATGAAAAAAAGGCAACAATTGCTTACAATCCCTTAATTATTTTTACAGTCCAAGTCAATAAAAAATTAAAATATGTAAATAAGAATTGAAGTCCAATCGTTTTACATCACATATAAATAGTTACACAGTTCCATTTCAAATTTGTTCTTTTCTCTTCTTCTTTTACTTCTCTCTCTTCTTCTCCATTCATCTTCATTCAGTTTCTTAATTCTTTGTCAATCGTGAAGCTGCATTCAACAATGTCTGTTCCTGCATCACTATTAAAAGACCTTCGTAGGGGAAGATCTGACTGGGTTATCAATGTTCGTGTGGCTAGGAAGTACAAAGTTCAAGTTAGAGAAGGTGTGAAAGATACCTGAAAATTTCGAGTTAGTTCTTCTGGATTCAGAGGTAAGTTACACATTTTGTTATATGCAAAGATGTAGTCTCAGTTGAAGAACTCTTTCTTTCTACATTATCTTATGAAACTTTTTTTTTTATATTTCAGGGTGCAAGGATTCAAGCAACAATTCCCAAAATGTTTATGCATAAATATGGTACTAAAATGAATGAATCTGCAGTATATTACATTTCTAATTTCAGTGTGGTTGAAAACAGGGGAAAGTATCGCATTACTGAACATCCTTTGAAAATTATCTTCTTTAACAGTACTGATATTTATTCAGTTACGGGCTTAAGTTTCCCAAAAAAGGTTTTTTCCCTAATTTCTTTTCCAGATTTACTAGCTTTAACGGATGTTGATGATTGTGGCTTGATAGGTATTTATATTTCTTATTTTAACTATTTTTTATCCATTTCCCTTTTTTTTTCTACATTAATTTTTTAAATTTATCCTTTTTTTAGATGTTGTTGGGAGATTGGTCAGAAAAAACAAAGTGAAACATATTCACAACCAACGTAAAAGTCCAGGTGAAAAGTTAATAGAAGTCGTATTGGAGGACATTGGGTAATTACTTATTTCATTTGAAGTATATATGTTTCACAGATTTGATGTACTATTTGTAATTTTTTTTATTGCTTAATTGACAAATTTTTTTCCCAGGAACAACTCTTTAAGCTGTACTCTTTGGGGTGATTATGCTGATGAGATGTTTAGACTCATTGAAACATGTGGTGATTCTCCTTTGATTGTTTTGATTCAGTTGTGTAAACCAAAAAATTATGATGGTAATGTATTCTATACCATATTGTTCTATATTAATTATCTCATCATCATTCTGATTTAATATAACTAACTATCATTTTATGATTTTAGGTAAAATTACAATCTCAAATGCATTTTTTGCTACTAAACTACATGTTGATCCTATTGTTCCAGAAATTGCTGAACTGAAAAGGTAGTAAATTTGTTCATTGATTATTTTTTTATTTACCTTTTCATCTTTTATATTAATATTCTAATGTGCTATTTAATATTCTAATGTGCTAATATGCTAATATATTTTCTCTTCCAAATTTCATAGTTTGTTTGCAGTTGAATCTGGATCTTCTCATAAGATCAGTCAAATTGAGTCATCTAATGCTTATTCCAGTTATGATGAACTTGAAAGTGGTTTGGCTAACGTGTTGACTGTAGCTGATCTGTTGGAATGCAAGGAGGTTTTTTTTTTAAATCATTTTGCTCTTTTATTTCTGTTTGCTGTTCATGTTTAAAGGAATTTGTATCTTCATTCACTTCTTTTTTTTTATTTTGAAGGAGGGATACTTTTGGGTGATAGGTCAAATTTCTGAAGTATTTGTTGATGGATGCTGGTCTTTTATTAGTTGTAAGGTTTGTATGCATAAGTTGGATTCTGTTGAAAGCGGTTATTTTTGCAAAGGTAGTAACAACAATATAACCAAGGCCATTCCAAGATATAAAGTGAAGGTGAATGTTCACTCTGGTGATGAGACCGCGAAATTCATGCTATGGGACAGATGCTGTGAAACATTGGTTGATCAATCTGCCTTGGAGCTAAAAGACCACTATATTAAGGTATTTAAAATGAATTTTATTTCATTTTATTAAATAAAAGTTATTTATTTAATCTTTTATCTACTAAGAGTTTCACTTATTTTCATTTTTTTCAGATTACAGATAGTGGAAAAAAAGAATATTGTTTACCATATTGTCCAGATGAAATCATTGCCATAGTTGGCAAAACTGCTATTTTCAAGGTTCATTTGAGGGATGTAAATTTAAGTGGTAAAGATCAAAATTTTTCTTCTGGTTCCTGCTATCATGGGAAATCTTTGGTGGAGAAATATATTCAGGAAAAAATTAAAGTCAAAAAGGTTTGTATTAGGTTTTTAAAGACCCTTTCAAATGTACTTTTAATTTGTTTTTTTATTAATGTTGTGCACTTCTTTGTAGAGGATTGATGTTTTAGCAGCTATTAAGGAGGCTGGTGAAGAAGTTATTGAGGTAAGAAACTTGAATAAGTTATTTATTTATTTTTTTTCATTTGCAAATTTTATTTTTTTTCTTACTTTTATCAATTTTGTAATGTAGATAAATGATTCTTGTGGTGATAATGAAGAAAAGACCCCAGAAAATGTTGGTTTGAAGAGAAGATTTTTGTCATTTGAAGACACTGCTACAAACACATTAACATGTGATGGTGGATCAAGTAACAAGGATGGGATTCAGTTACAGAAGGAAATCAAGATTGAGAAAGACTGAAAATTTTACTGTCTTTATTTGTTGTTTTGGGAATTTTCTTGGAACATTATCATTTGAACATTTTTCTTATTTTGTCTGATTTGTGGATTTGTAATTCATTTGGGGGTTTCTTTCTTTTTAATTTAGACTTTATAACAGTTTTATGCATTTTGTTTTCACTTATATCCTTTTTTTTAATGTTAAAGTGTTTTTACATTTACTTTTGGTTTTTTTTTTTTAGAAATTAATTTTATAATACCTGACATGTTATTATTGTTCAAATTATAATGCTTTCCCCCTATTAAACTAATTTCTACCAACTAAATCATTTTACTTAAAAATCCCTTAAAATCAAATCCCTAATCATGTTTCCCTCTAAACAGTATCAAGGAAATCTTAAAAAATCAAATCACAATAATAAGTATTCTAAACATAAAATCTGAGCAACTGAAATCAATCATTGGTAATTCTCAATCAATGTGGCCAATTTATTCATTTCAAATGAAAATACATGAACATCATATCCTTGATTATGTTTATAAGGCAAACAGATTCAATTCATTCTCAAATTAGCCATTTTAAAGCTTATAATTTGAATGAAGACAATGGAAGATAGATTAGAGAAACTTACTTCTCCTCTAACATAAGACCGCTATGGTAGATCTCCATACCAAAATTATCTGCATTACTTGGGAAACAAAATGCATAATTAAACTTTTTGTTAGAATAAAATCAATTACGACTCAAAAACATTATCTGCAACATAAACATCAAGTTTTCAGGTACAATGTTTTTGCAATGTCATTTAGTCATGTATCCAATCATCTTATGAAGAAATTAATGTTTATTTAAACAGTTTTTTAAATCAAATATAGTATCCACCATAATATACGTATAAAATAGATTATAATTTACGGAAATTCTAAGTCTTAATGATGAATTAAAAATATCTTCTTTTTATTTACGCCATTCTATAATGAAAACCACTTATGTTAATCGAAATTACATGAAAATTAACTTTTGTTTCATCAGTAATAGTTCAATTACACTAGATTATCTATACCTAATATTGTAGCTTAAAAAATGCTTTAAGTACAATTCTTATTTCTAGGTTAACTTGACTCTTTGAATTTCCCTCCCATAATCACTTGACCCCTTTATATAAGTGTATATCACAGTCTAGGAAAAGTTTTTTTCTAAACTCCAATCAGTTATAAAATTCTATTATCTTATAAAAAAGAAACTGCAATATTAAGTATTACAAGACAAAATGAAGATAACAAAGTCAATGATAATATGCAAGAAGAGGAAGTCTGAAAATGATGATACTGGTATGTCCTATATTTTTACCATTTTTTTATTTTGTTTCACAAATATGTTTTTGTAATGTACATTCTACACTTTCCCTATTTTTTCTATCATTTCACCTCTTATTGTTTAGTTCTCGGCTAAAGTTTAAGAGGATGAAGATTATATACAAATTTCAAGATTATATTTTATTTTTCTATCTCTGTTTTTTCATTATAATCAATTATTTCTAAAAAATAATTACGTTTTA
Organism: Adenophora triphylla var. japonica; assembly: GCA_022495995.1. Lineage (NCBI taxonomy): Eukaryota > Viridiplantae > Streptophyta > Magnoliopsida > Asterales > Campanulaceae > Adenophora > Adenophora triphylla. The sequence continues at coordinate 70,859 of JAFEMH010007278.1, forward strand.
ATACTAGATTGCTATTAAATTTTTTTGTTAGTACTTTTCTATCTAATTATAATTACAATAAACATTTATATTTACTTAAGTTATTTAAAAGAGTGTATATTAGTTATACATTAAAAGAGTGTTTGTTAGTTAAACAAATTATAAATTTTAAACAGTGTTTACCATTCACTGAATATTAATGTTTCTCTGTGATATTTATTAATTAAATAGAAGCATCTGCAAATTTACTAAATGCCTCATAGGTTAGGAACTCTAGAGAAGACAACTAGGTCTACCTGTGTAATGATTACTCAAGTTTCCAAGATGTAATCCTTATATTAATGACAGATAGCTTTACTTTATTACCCTACAGCCGCTATTTGTGTATTTAATGTATGTATTTGTATTTAATCTTCACCATTTCCCTATAACAGGTTGTTGGTAATTAATCTTTACTCATCAATGTTGTTTTGGTCATTTTTTTGGTTATATATATGTGTCTACCCTTCCAATATCATCCCTTCTATAATTCCTTCCTTAGTTTTCTCTAGAACTGCAAAATGTGTGATGAAAATGGCTCCTCTTCTGAAGAAATTGATTCTGACACTGAGGAGCAGAATCATACATTCTCTGAAACCACTAAGAAGCTTCACTTTGACCACCTTCGTATTCCAAACTATAACACTTACTGCTCTAAAATGTCCTACAGATGCCCATTCAAGCCTTGCACTGGTCGTAAGTTGCGACGTATGGGTCACAACTCACTCAGCTAAAGACGCTATCGATGCTAGCCGGTCATCTAATTTTTCTAATGCATCTAGGGGAGAGCATAGAGCCTTAGCTGAATACTTTAGGAACATCCTAGAGCTATTTGGTTCTCTTGATCCCCCTCTTTGTAAAAAGAATGATTTGAAGAAGAAACCTTTTGATAAGGGTGATGGTGGCTGTGATGGTGGGGCATCTGTTGGCTCTTATGGTAGGGAGGGTGGTTCTTTTGTTCTCTAAATCAAGTTTTATTTTCTGTTTTCTGTATTTCTTTTTTTTTTTTATGTCAGTTTGTATTTTTTTTTTGTTTTTTGTAATGTTTAATATATATATTAGACTTTTGTCCTTTTTTCTTATCAATTTTTATTTTTATTAGTCTCATTACATACCGTAAGCTTTTAGTTATCCTAATTAAGGGTTTCATTTATTTGTCAAAATTTCCTATTTTAAAGCAAATACATTCCAAATAAATTCGTATCAAAAATTTGGGCTTCATTTTCTGAATACAACACAGTCATGAAGATATTATTTATAATCATTAGACAACAAAATCAATTTGAAAAAAAAGGATTTTAAAATTATATCATAACAATGTTTCTTGCAGTCTTCGATCAATAATTCTTATATTTTATAAAAAAGTAGCAAACTTGATTCAAAGTATTTGACCTAAAACAGATGAAACTAATCAAAATATATTGAAGACGACTCTTTATTCAAAATATGTGACCTAAATCAGGTTCAAGTATTAAAATTACAATTAAAAAGTAAATTAAAAAGTAAATTTATTAGTAGATCTAAGAAATTTTACCTTCGAAATCAAAGAACTGAATTTTGTATCAAAATTACATGGAGTCGTAAACAATAACCCTCTTGATTCAAAAATATTTGACCTAAATCAGATTCAAGTATTAAAATTACAATCAAAAATTAAATAGATAAGTAGTACTTAGAAATTATACCTTCGAAATATTGGGAACTGAATTGTGTCTTCAAAAGGAGAAGCAGGCGTAAACAATCACCCTCGATCTTGGTCCCAACCATTGATTATCCATAACTGGAACCGCATATTCGCCGCCCTTCATCGATTATTGGTTTGGGAACGAAAGGTTATCGGTCGGCGTAGAAATTTAGGGTTTGTTCTGGATTGTTCTAAGTTCTATTCCAGGCGTAGGTAAAATTAGGTTAGTTTATTTGGATTTGAGCTTTTTGTTTAATGGGTTGGTTTTTATTTTTTGAGTGGGCTTGGGAAAAACAACTGTGTAGTTAAAGTGTGTGTTTGTTCCAATCATTTTATTTGGCTTAACAATATTATTGTCTTATAAATTACTCTACTTTTTATTTTTTTGTTTTTTTAACAAATTGCCTAGACAATTTTCGTTTCATAGTGTCATTTATATATTAATTAAAGCCAAAATAAATGTACCTATTTTGTACTTTATTTTGTTCACATATCATTTTTTTTGCAGAAAATAATGTTCAACATAATATAATGCCTGTGGCTTCATCGACAACAAGTTTCCGTCAATCTTCTCAAATCATGTCATTATCAGATATAACTAATGGTAATGGTACATATTCTATTTTTTCAATATTTATAACACTTCATGACAAAATCATTTATCTTTAATATGACAGGGAATGTGGTCAGAAGTAGTATATCAAACAATGGTAATGGAACTACTGCAAGAAACATCCCTTCTGATTCACAAGTATTTAATTTGAAGTCACAAAAATTGAAGACTGCCAATGAAACTCAATTTATTAAAAAAACAAAATATCGATGTAAAGGGTAACTATTCCTTCCCATTTCTAAATTTCTATCTTTTCCAACGACTTTAAAATTGATTCCCTTTTTTACTTTTTTATAGGGACACCGTCGTCAGAAATAATTGACTTGACCAATGATGAAGAATTTTCATTTGTTACACCTACTACTGCTAAGTCAAAAAGCAAAATTGGTAAATATTTCCATTATTATTAGTATATTTCTAATTTCTAATTTCATTTGTAATTTTTTTTTGTGTTTTTAATTTTTTTTAAATTCACTTATAATTTAAAGTTATGTCTTTATACAGATATCGCCTCAGATCAGTCCATTGTTTTTAATTCTACTCCTCGAGAAAAGTCTTCAAAGTCCAGATTGAACTGTGATGCAAATAAGAGTAGAAAACGAAAGAGTAATTCTGTTTTCCTAATCTTTATATAAGAAATTTTATTACATTATTTTTCATTATTTTAATAATATTAATTTTTTCCAAATAATTTAGGCTCATTTGTTTCCCCGATTCCATTTAATCTCAATAATTTGGATGATGATAATTATTTTGCTGGAGGTACGTTTTACATTATTTTTACTTTTAATATTATGTTGAAAATTATGTTCAATATTATATTTTTTATATTAGTTTTAATAAATATTCTTTTCCCATATAGTGTACATGGATTTTGGTGACCCTTTGCACGTATGTCCCCATTGCAATGCAATGTTTTGGTATGCAGAGAGGTTGAATAAACGTTTCAAGTCAACATTGGCACCAAAGTATTCTGGTTGTTGTATGCATGGAAAAGTTCAATTACCTCCAATGCCTGAACCTCCGAAGTTATTTAAAGATTTATTATATGGCGATTCTGAGAAAAGTCGACTTTTTAAGTCCAACATTCGATCCTATAATATGATGTTCTCATTTACTTCGATGGGAGGTAAGATTGATCATGGTGTTAATAGGGGAAATAGTCCACATGTTTTCAAATTATATGGTCAGAACTACCATTACATTGGTGGTTTGATACCAACTGAAGGGAACCCTCCTAAATTTGCTCAGTTGTATATTTATGACACGAAGCATGAAGTTGACAATAGAATTCGCTGCATTGGGTATGTCTATAATTTCTAAACTATTTTTGTGTTAATTAATGCATCATTATTTTGTTTTTTTTAATAGTTACATTTTCTTATTTAATGAAACAAAATAGGGATGATCAAATTAAGAAGCTTTTGCATGAAGAGATAGTTAATGATTTGAAGAAGATTCTTGACGAGAATAATGTTCTTGTGAAGTCATTTCGAATGGTCCGTGACTCCTTGCATGAAAAAAATGAAACCAATTTGAGGCCCGAAACTAATTGCTAGGCGTAAAGCGATGGTCGATGCTATGATCTACCAACTAAAGATGATGTTGCATTGTTATTGGTCGGAGATTTCGAGAATTCAATTGGTGAGAGGGATATTGTTATCGAGACTCGAGACGGGGGTTGCTTCAAAGGATAACCGAGCTTCATCCTTCTTACTTAGGCTTGCAATATCCCTTGCTATTTTTATTTGGACAAGATGGTTATCGAGCATCTATTTTTCTCAGGGATGTCCAAACCGAATCAACAGATGGCAAACGCTATAAATTGAGCATGAGAGAGTACTTTGCTTATAGGATGCATCAAAGAGAATCGAGTTCGATAATATTTTTCAGTCCGAAAGATTGTTTCAACAATACTTAGTTGATACATGGACAATGGTCGAGGCAGGACGTTTGACTCTTATGAGGACACATCAAAAGCAACTACGATGTGAAATGTATAAAGGTTTGACTGAAGCTCTTGCTAAGGGAGAACATGACCCTTCAAGTCGTGGCAAAAGAATATGCTTGCCATCTAGCTTTGTTGGAGGTGCGAGATACATGATCCAAAATTATCAAGATGCAATGGCAATTTGCATATGGATTGGTTATCCTAATCTTTTAATTACATTCACATGTAATCCAAAATGGCCTGAGGTTCAACGATTCCTAAGAAAGAATGTCAAACAACCACAAGATAGGGCTAATATTATGTGCCGTATTTTTAAAGCCAAGCTAGATGAATTGATGGATGATCTAGAAAAGAAAAAAATCTTTGGAAAAGTTCTAGCAGGTATGAATTTATTTCATTTCTTATCATTTCTCTAATTTTCCATTTGATGAATTGAATTTAATATTTTTACACATAATTTTATTTCTTCTATTATATAAAATTAATGTTACTATTAGCTTATGTTTTATAATTTCTAATTGTTACAGTTATTTACACCATTGAATATCAGAAACGTGGTCTGCCACATGTTCATATCATCTTATGGCTTGATCGTAAACCTGATGATTCTACTGTAGATAGAATAGACAAAATAATATATACTGAAATTCTGGATGAATCTATAGATCCGCAATATTACAATGCTGTGAAGGATTTGATGATTCATGGTCCTTTTGGGAAAGCAGGGCATAACTCTCCATGCATGGCTAAGGGTCGTTGCACCAAATATTTTCCAAAGAAATTCTGTGAAAAGACAATCATTGATGAAGATGGATATGCAATTTACAAGCGCCCAGAAAATGGTCGTACGGTAGTTGTGAAGGGAGTTAACCTTGACAACAGATATGTAGTCCCTCACAATCGGGTGTTGTTGATGAAATATGGTGCTCATGTCAATGTTGAATGGTGCAATCAGTCAAGGTCTATCAAATATCTTTGCAAATATGTAAGCAAAGGACAAGATAGAGTTACTGTAACATTTTGTAAGACAGCTAATGATGATGGTAGCAAAGCAATTGTTGATGAGATTAAGAATTACTTAGATTGTAGATTCATATCACCTTGTGAAGCTTCTTGGAGATTGTTGGGTTATGAAATTCATTACAGAAACCCTTCTGTTGAAAGAGCTTGTCTTTCCATCTACCAGGTGAACAAAATATTGTCTTCCAAGATGATGATGCAATTGACACAGTGCTAGATCGTTCAACTTCACGAGAAAGTATGTTTACTGCATGGATGGAAGCAAATGAAAAATATGGAGATCTAGCAAAGAGTTTGACATATGTTGAGTTCCCTACAAAATTTGTTTGGAATCAGAAAGAAAGAAGGTGGGATCCTAGAAGACGTGGTTTCAAGATTGGACGTATATTTTTTGTAGCTCCTGGACAAGGTGAATTATATTATTTGAGAACTTTGCTAAATTTTGTGCGCGGTCCAACTTCTTATGAGGAAATTAGACGTGTTGGTAATCAACAACATGGTTCTTTTAGAGATGCATGTTATGCTTTGGGTTTGCTTGATGATGATAAGGAGTACGTTGATGGTATAAAAGAGGCAAGTCAATGGGGAAGTGCTTCATCATTGAGATATATGTTTGTCCGATTATTAGTGTCAGGATCTTACTCAAGGCCTGAATATGTTTGGCATAGTTGCTTTGAATTTTTGTCAGATGACATTCTTTACAATCAAAGACGTCTTTTAGATCATGAAGGTAATCCATTATACTCTAGCCAATTTAATTTATAATTTATAATATATTTTATTTATTTTGTTCTCTTCTACAAATTCCCATAAAAACTTAATTCTAAACTATTTACTTACTCTCTAATACCAGTTAATATATATATTCTTCTTTCTAGGACTTAAACTAAGCGATGAAGAAATCAAAAATCTTACTCTCTTGGAGATTGAAAAACTTTTGCGTAGCAGAGGAAAAAGCCTTCGTGACTTTCCTGATATGCCTTATCCAAGCGATTTTGATCCCACTATTTACAACAATAGAATGATTTTAGAAGAGTTGAACTATGATAGAAATTCATTGGAGGCTGAGCACAAGCGATTATTGGAATTATGTACTGATGAACAGAGGCATGCTTACAACCTTATTATGAATGACATTGATCTTGATGTTGGACGAGTTTTCTTTTTATATGGATGCGGTGGGCTTGGAAAGACTTTTTTGTGGAAGATTCTTTCATCGGCGTTACGATCTAAGGGTGAAATCGTATTAAATGTGGCATCAAGTGGTATAGCATCACTCTTACTCCCTAATGGTCGTACTGGTCATTCCAGGTTTGCAATTCCATTAACTTTGGATGAAGATTCAACATGTAATATCAAACAAGGTACTCCTCTTGGTGAGCTTATGATTAAAACTAAGCTTATAATTTGGGATGAAGCACCTATGGTTCATAGATATTGTTTTGAAGCACTTGGGCGAACGTTGAGGGACATAATGAGGTTCAATCACACAGATAGCTTGAATCAACCGTTTGGAGGCAAGACATTGGTTATGGGTGGAGACTTCCGTCAGATACTTCCAGTCATTCCAAAAGGTACCAGACAAGATGTTGTTATGGCCACGATCAATTCATCATATTTATGGTCTCATGTCAAAGTTTTGAGGCTTTCCAAGAATATGAGACTACAACAAATTGAAAATGATGAAAGTGGTTTAGAACTCAAGGCTTTCTCAGAGTGGATACTGAGTGTTGGGGATGGGTCATATGGTAATGATAATGATGGTGAAGCCACAATAAAGATTCCTGATGACTTGATTGTTAATGAGTCAGATGATTTCATCAAGTCTATTGTTGAAAGCACATATCCCAATTTCACTGATCATTTTAATGATCCTGATTATTTATAGGGAAGAGCCATTCTTGCTCCGACCTGGATGTGGTTGAGAACATTAATGCCTACATGGTTTCGTACAACCAATCTGAACAAAGAACTTATTTAAGTTCTGATTCTATTTGCAAATCTGAAGATAACTCCAGTTTCTTTGAAGATCTTCATTCGACAGAGTTTTTAAACACTATCAAGTGTTCTGGTCTACCTACTCATGAAATACATTTAAAGGTCGGTACACCAGTCATGTTGCTGAGAAACATTGACCATTGTTCAGGGTTATGTAATGGAACAAGGTTAATTATTACAAGGCTCGGAAATCATGTTCTCGAAGGGAAAGTTCTAAATGGTAGTAATGTTGGTGATATTGTATTTATTCCGAGAATGACATTGACTCCAGCAGATATACGGTTGCCATTCAAATTACAGAGGCGACAGTTTCCATTGGTTGTGTCATATGCAATGACAATCAATAAAAGTCAGGGTCAATCTCTTTCAAATGTCGGAATTTTCTTGAAGAAGCCTGTTTTCAGTCATGGTCAGTTATACGTTGCATTGTCTAGGGTCATAAATCGCCATGGATTGAAGATATTAATGTGCGATGATGAAAGAAACCTCACCAATGAAACTACAAATGTTGTCTATAAGGAAATTTTCCAAAATTTGTAATATTCATAGATGTTTGTTATTTTAAAAAAGTATTTCTTTCTTTAAGTTAGATCATAAATATTGTATTTCACTTTCATGTCAATAAAGAATTTTTTTTTTTTGATGGCCTAGCTTCCTCGATAAGCTAAGCGGTTTATTATTCAAACCGCTAATCTTCTTCTTCTCTGTTTCTCATTACTCCCTTCCGTCATCGGCAATCAACAAATTGCACCAAAACCCTTTCTTCCCCAAAACCTCACCTACCTTCGGCTCACCTCCCCCATTCACGGTCGCCGCCCCCTCTTTCTTTCCCGATCGTTTGTTAGACGCTTCAGTGTCTTCCTTTTTTTTCCCAACGTCCAGGTAAACGCAATTTCCTCTACTAATTTCTTCTTATTTCCTTTTATTTTCTATTTCATCTCTTTGATATGTTCTTATCTATTTGGAAAATAAAAATCCCTTTGGAGGTAGTTTTGCTGAACTGCGAATGGGGTGCTAAAACAATGTAATGCATAATTTTGTATATTAAAATCAATAATTCAAAGTCAATTTTATGAAAACCCTAACCATTAGTCTCTGATTTGCATATCCAATTGAATCACCCTTTCCTCTATTTCAATCATCCACATTGGAACTTTGTGATATTTTTATTTGTTCATCCGGTTTTGTCATTACATTTGTTCAGTTGGTAGCTATAGGATTCTAGAACCTGCTTCTCTAGGTTTGTTATTCTAATTTGTGGTTTTCAAATGAATATCAGAGTTGTTGTTTGGTATATGATACTAGAAGCTGCTTTCAATCCATGAAGATGGTTGTTTTTTAGAGTTTTCTTCTCATGAATTGCTTTATTTTTACTTCAGATTGCTTGGTTTTGTATGTTATATAAGACATGTCATTATGTCCCTTTTGAAATGATACTTAGACTTAAATATGATGAAAATGATCCTTCTTTGATACCACAAGCTTAAAAATCTCTTGACGGAAATATTTATTCTTAAGAGATGTTAATCAGTTTTTTTTTTTAATGATAGACAATTTCTTACTTAGTTAGCTGCATATGAAATACTCCTCTACCATAGCTCATATAACAGTGTCAATTGATTTTTTCTTTGTTAGGAATCGTTAATGTTTTTTTTTGCAGATCTTAGATCTCTCTATTTAGAAGAAGTATTGGTTAACTAAAGTCCAGTTCAATTACTGATGGAATTACACCTTCAGGTTTGCAACATCACTAAAGACTGAATCTTCAATATTAAATTTTGTATGTATTGTTACCTGTTGTATTCATTTGTTTCATAGTGGCTACTATTATATTGTTGGAACAGTCTCCAATTGAAAAGGAATGCTACCGAGAAGATTTCATGTGATTGTGATAGATTCTTACTTCTAATAGCTTTGATATTTGTAATGATTCACAAGTGTTTAACCAACTTTCGTTTATAACAATCATTGGTGGTAATTGTTGGCTGAACTGTATTGGTTTTTAATTTTGCTTACTGCTCATTTATTCATTAGTTTGTTCCGTACAAGAAGTTTAATCTCCCAATCAAGGAGTTCCCATTTTAGTAAGCCATAGGACTGGAAACACTCAGTCTCCTTTACACTATCATTAGTATGGAAAGAAGCAGGTGTTGATGGTGCAATATTTGTGCAGCCCATCAATAACCATTTCAATTATTCCTTGATGCCAGACGTCATTAGCACATTATACTTATATTTTTTTTTATTTTTTGTTGAAGGTTCAAGGGGAAGCCTCACATGACACAAGGTCATATATATGTAGTTTCTGCAAGAGAAGTGGACATAACAAAAGGGGATGTCCATTGCGTAAAGAACAAGATGTTATTGAGGTAAACAATTTTATTTTATGGAATAATGATATAATTTGTTGGTATGTTAACTGTGTTCTTATTTAGTATTTTTTTTATTTTTTGTTGCAGGTTGAAGTGAAAGGATCACATCGGAGAAGAACAAAAAAATGTAGTTTGTGCAACAAAAGTGGACATAACAAAAGGGGTTGTCCATTGAGTAAAGAACAAGATGGTATTGAGGTAAACTATTTTAATTTATCTTATAATGTTATAATGTATTGGTATTTTAACTGTGTTGTTATTTATAATTTTTTTTTTATTTTTGTTTGCAGGTTGAAGTGGAAGGAACGCATGGAACAAGAACCAAAAAATGTAGTTTGTGCAATAAAAGTGGTCATAATAAGCGAGGATGACATTTGGCTAAACAAATTATTCCAGTAATTCCTGAATGTGAATTTTTGATTAATGATTGTGATATGTTATTGAAAGATTTGTCTCATGCTTTAAATGAGGCAGAGGCAAATACACTTTTGGCTGAAAATGAGGTTATAAAGAGACTTAGGTTGCACTATATTTTATTTTTAGTTCTTTTAATATTTATGCACTAATGTTGTGTCTTTGTTAGGTTGTGAATGAAGCTGTTGTTGAAGATGAAGAACAAAGCAATCCACTTCAGCGTCCAAGAGTTAGAAGGTCTGCGAGGCTCGAATGGAATCGATGGATAAAATCAAAGAAGATTGACACAAGTGTCATAGATTTCACAAAAGAGTAATTTGAACAACTTTTTCATTTTGGTTGTAAAAAACTTTTATTTGGGTATTTTTGACTGAAAACAATTTAACTTTTTGCCTTTTTTCATTTTGGTTGTAAAAAACTTTTGTATGGGGTTATCAATTTTCATGACATTCGGTTTTTGGTTGCAATATTTATTCAGTTTATGTGTTTCCTGCAGTGTGAGTAATTGTTTTTCACATTGGTTAACACAATTTTTTCCTAAGGTTATATCTCATTAGGAGTGCTCTGTTTTGCTATTGATTGGAGTATTTGATTTAGTTCACTTAATGCAGGTCTCACAATTTTTTATAACTTTTATGGGTTGACAGCTATACAAAGAATCCACAATCCTAGAAAAATCATACTTATTTAGTTAGGTTTAAGATTGTACAAGTACCAAACCAATATTTAGCGCTATTTCAAGTTTCAAAATTGTACAAGTAAAGTATCATCTTTAATTAAGATCATAACTGTTTCACTTTTATGTTAATAAAAAAATTGAATTTTTTATATTGTTTAACGTAAATTTTAAAAAGTGTTCTTCCCGTGTGTTTAACACACGGGTGATGTACTAGTTGAATTAAATGTGCATTTCCCTTTCACTCCATGAGTCTTGCATTTTTCTCAGATTTCTTGATACAGTTAAGACTTATTTTTTCTCCTTTAATTACTTGCGCTAATATTATTTTCCAAATGTAAAATTTCTTGAAGTCTTAAATTTGTAAAAGATTCTGCCCATTTACCCAGAGCGTTAATACTACTAAGTGCCAACATTGGCAAATGAACCACAAGATGGTTCTTTTACTAGTAATGTAACTCTCTAAAACAAGTATATTATGTTGAACTTGATCTTGTATTTAGAAATCTGACTCTCGATCATTCTTGCGGGAGGTTGTCAAATTTCTTGAGTAAATGGATACGCGGCTATTTACCTTTTACTTGTCTTTCGACATTAACCAAATGGATATGTGTATACTGACTTTTTATTTTTCGCCCCGGTAAGAGGTAAAGAATGTATCTTTTTGAACTTAAACTTATTGCAGCAGATTGAGAGAGAAGACTATAAGAAAATGTTAAAGTTGCTTTGCTCACAAGTCACAAGGTAATAGATACTTTGACAAGATGAAATATTAAACCTTTAAATCATTATAATTAATTCAACAAGGAAATTAATTCAAGATTAAAGGAAAAATATTATAAGAATTTATGTTCTGATGTATCAATATTTTGAAAGAGAGCATTCCTTTGGAAGGTTGTTTTGGAATCTCTGGTTATCTTGGCAATAGTCATAATTGAGATGGTATCTCCTAACCCATTTGAACCACCTTCTTTGATGCCAAGTTAAAGAGCTAAAAGTTTCATTGTTCCACCAGTTGCTAGGGCTATCTGTCCTACAAAATCTTGCATTCCCTTTCCAAACACATCCATCGATCTTGTAGTCCTTGAATGAGGTTACAAAGGGACCCTTTGACCAATCGACTTTGACTTTTCCGCCATGTGTCGCCCAGCTGCTCCCGTCCCATAAGCTCATCTTGATGCTCATTGGCTGCCATCGCGCATATGGCACTCCCTTATCAGCATGGTTTCTATATGTTCTTATGACAACAAAATCCACCATAAATCTACAAAAAATAAAAAATTGAAAATATAGGAAAATGTTAGAACAATTACCCAAGAATTTGAATGAGTGTTTGTGGTTATATCAAGATAAGGAAGTGTATTGATAAATTTATGGCTTACACAATTTGGTGAAGGTTCCATAATATGGAGTAGGTGTGGTAATCCTTTGTTGGATCGAACCATAAATTAATCCGCTCTTCTCTGTTGTCGAATCCATCAGCAAAGACATTTGTTTGAAGAATGTAAGGCTCGCCATCATTATTCCCAAGAAACTCAAAGTCTATTTCATCTCGATTGGGTTGATCCGACGTAAGCTGCATTAACAAATAGCATTTCTGATTAATTAAGCACTTATGCGCAATATATAAAGTTGTAATAAAATGAAGAAAAAAAATAGAAAAAACTGGCTTACGTAAAAGGCCACAACAGTGCCTGCTGAGTTACCAGGCACCAACTTAATTGGCATGTCAATCTGACCAAACAAAAACAGGTCATTTGAAGCAAAACCCGAACCTAGATGAAATGAAACGAAAAAGGGTATGATATTATCGGACTAAATATTATTTCCAATACAAGGCTTTTCGCGTTTATATATATATAGAAATTTAAGTATCACCTGATTCTTGATCGAGCTTTAGGCTTCTTGTCTGACCATCTGCAGAAGTGTTAACATGGGTAGGAGACCATGTTACAAAGAAATCCTTATTGAAATCCCCTGTTAAAAGAACAGCTAATGAAACTTCAATCAAGCTCAAAAGAAAAATCCCGTTAAATATAACAAGCCTAAAGAAGTTTGTCATGGCTCGGTTGATCTGTACGTGATGTGCTATGGATCTGGTGCATATATATACATTGCGAGTAAATATCTAAAGTATGTGAAAAGAACTTGTGACAGATTAGTTAAGCAAGAATATCTTTTCAAGGAAGCAAAGAAATTTTATGCTATTATAATCTTTAATTATAATTATGTTTTAATAACTATTTAGTTAGGTCATGTTTTGACCGTCGCTTAACTTAATTAGACGTAAAATACCCTTATCAAGAGGACTTCAAACATTCTAAGCTTTATGAATACACCAAGGCCTTAGGCTTTTCTTTGAAAGAGCCTCTTTTCATTGCAGAAAGTTTAGGAAAACAGTTCCCTCTCAAAACTGCATTTCTATTGTCAGGGTAACTTGATACTTTTAATTAGCTCCTTTTTCTATATTACAAACTGTCAAATTATTCTTTTCCCTTCTTTTGGTCATCCTGTGAGACAACTTCAACCAATACTCACCTTTTGAAAAGTATAATTGTTGCTCCATTTCTAATTACATGACTTTGGAGGCCACATATACTCCCTTCACTCCGTCCCATAATAATTGTCGCACTTTCTTTTGGGGTACGTCCCAACATAAGTGTCGCGTTTTTAGATAATTAGGATGACGGCATGATGCAAATAAGATTTGAAACTTAAGTATCTTGAAAAGCAAGCTAATTGGCATGATTAGTGATGCATGCTTTGTTTGCTTTGGGGATAAAATATCAAAGCGAAGAGAGAGGTACTGTTAGTTGTAACTTTAATCCAACTTGAAATCAATAGCAAATCTATATAATATAAAATCGAATGCACACACCCTGCCATATGGAATTATGACGTGGAATTCTACGTGGCGTCTTCTCATTCATCAGACATGCTATTAAATTACTAATAGTAATTAGTAATTAATAATTATATTTTCTTAAATTCGAAATTTTGAATTCCAACCATGCCTTTTTTATAAGATTTAATTTGAATATTGATTTGTCCAAATTTAATCACATTTAAAATATCGCAGAATCATAAAATTATTTGACAATTTAAAATTGTGATATTAATAGTTAATAGCTAATTTGAAATTTAAATCCAATCAAATTTTCTCTTTGATTTCCAGACAAAAGTCAAATCATAAGTAATTCCTAAAATATTAAATTTTGAATTTCATATTAAACTTAAACATGTAGAAAACGGGTAAAGAAAGAATTGTAAAATTATTTGAAATTCAAAGTTAAAATTCTATCACATTTAAAATAATTTCGAAATTCACAGTTTAAAAAAAATAAGAATTCAGACACATATTAAAGCAAATTTAATTCACATATACGTAATTATTTAATGTAAGCCTAATTTGAAACTGAAATTCAAATGTAAACCTAATTTGATAAGATTTAATTTTAATATTGATTTGTCCAAATTTAATCACATATTTAAAATATCGCAGAATCATAAAATTATTTTGACAATTTAAAATTTGAAATTATAATTCAATATTTCTAATTCACTTATGTAATAGATCATGTCCATAAATTAATTCCCCATGACTCATGCAATTACCTTTGATAATATTTGATATTAATAAAGCAAATTTAAATCACATATACGTAATTATTTAATGTAAGCTTAATTTGAAACTGAAATTCAAATGTAAGCCTAATTTAATAAGATTTAATTTGAATATTGATTTGTATTCTAATTTAATCGAATATTTATAATTATTTAAAATTGAAATTCAATTTCATTTCTAAATTGATTGATTAATCGGTTATGGAATCCAATTTGATTTACAAAAAATAATTATCTTTTACTAACATCAAATATTTGATTTCTACAGAATTTGAATCCCACAATACTCGGCTGCATAAATGATTTTTACATACACATAAAAAATCCTACCAATTTAACGCCGCATAATTTATTCGTAAAAATCCTCACAATCCTAAAATTCTCAAAAATATATACAGTCCTTAAAATAAAAAACTCTATGGACATTAGTAGATACAACAGATTTGAATCACAATATCCTCACAATCCTAAAATTCTCAAAAATATACACAGTCCTTAAAATAAAAACTCTATGGACATTAGTAGATACACACAGATTTGAATCACAATATCCTCATAATTTACTCCTAAAAAACCTCACAATCCTAAAGTTTTCAAAAATATACATAGTCCTTAAAATAAAAAAATCTATAACTTGAACAACCCTACCATTCTATTTCCTTCTTTTTCATCACAACAGTATCCGCCACTATCTTTCTTTTGCACATTCAACTCTTCTTAGAGTAAAGCTCTTATTTTTATATTTCCATATTTTTCTTCTGCAGATTTGTTCTTCTTCATCTTCTTATCTCCTGTGACGCATCCATGTAATTCAATTCCAAATCTTCTCTAAAGAGTTTACATGCGGTTTTTTTTTTTTTTTCATTAAAATAGAGTAGATGAATTTTATGTGAGATGATCTTATTAACTTACTAGCTTCCCTTCAATCATAACCATATTTTGAATTCAGAAGTTAACATTTACCTTTGGTTTTTGGTAGACATATTCTATGTCATCTGCGCGTAGTTCTATCAAGAGGTTGGTGTTTAAAACTTCAGTGATTCCAAATGAGAACGAATGACTCCCTGCATTCTGCATGTGATCGTAAATGACTGAAATCATAACGATGACAAGCATGTAAATTTAAAACTTAAATTTATTGAAACATAACTAGATGATCATTAAGGCTCTCAAATCTTCCTTGCACACCATAAAGAGGCACTTGCTTCCTTTTAACACTATTCTGGGCAGCCTGCCGGTGTGAGGTAAAAGAAATTATTACAAGCCTTTACAGACCAAAGACAAATTTTAAACCTTCTGAATCCATCGATGAGAGATCAAATATTGTTCGTGATGCATATAATAATAGAATACATGCATCCATAGTTAGAAGGAAGAGTTAGTAATCCTAGATTAAGTTGAATACTTGGATAGCAATCAAACACTTTATTCCCCATTCAGTTGAGTGCTATAATTTCATTTCATAGTAAATAACAAGGAATCATATAATACATCTTGCTGGGCTTAACATCCTCAATTAAACACCATAATAGCAAAAACGTGCAACAAATTCAACACTTCTGCTACGATACAATCAAACAATACAAAATATTTGTCTATTTAATATGCAAAGAAGGTAGTGTCTGAACCATACTATGATTCCTTGGAGTGAGACTAAATACCAAGAACAAAGAACAAAAAAAACAATTTAATTACACAACCGTTTGCTTCATTTGTTAATATAACGATTGTAAACACACATACGCATATCCCACTTGATGTATTTTGATAAATTGAATGTCGTTGGTTGAATATTTACCTACGTATGGTTTCATGTATTTAAAATTAAATAACAGATAATGGAAACAAGTCGAATGATTGTTATCAAATCAATTGATAAGCGAGCTAGACATTGTAGCATCAACGTCCGTATTTTGCGCAAATGGGAGCAGAAGGAACGATCCGGAAAAATGTCTATTGAGATGATATTAGTTGATAAGGAGGTAATATTTTTTATCAATTACCTTCCGTGTCTTTCCTAATGTTTAATGCGATTAACATTTAATAATATCAATACTCGTATTATTTTATTAATATTATTGTATATTTTGTTTATGGATCTAAAATTCAGGCTACTGTCCCAAGTAGCTTGCCGCCCAAATTGAAGAATATGTTTGAAGAAGGGAGAGTTCTAAAGATATCAAAATTTGGGGTTGACCAAAATATTCAATCTAAACAAAAAGCAAAACTTAATCACCAATGAAAATTGACTTTTAGTCTGGCCACTGACGTATCCAATGCCGATACATCTATCCACATTTCAGATATAGTTTCGAGTTCACACCTTTTGAATCTTTTAGGTCTTTAAATTTGGAATTTGTTGTAGGTGAGATCTGTACCTCGCATATCATTTTTTTCTTTTACTCTTAAATGAATTATGATTTTTACAAACATGAAATTTTTATTTGCTAGATGTGATTGATGAGGTCATTTTACCTCTCGGAGATTTTGACTATGTGTAGGAAATCGGTGCTAGAAAGTTGGATGTTTAGTTGAATGATAATTAGTATGTAATCTAAATATATCATATACTTGATTATTTAAAGGATAAACAATAAATTTTGTGAACAATTTTAATTATATTTATTATATAATTACGTTCTCTCATTTTGGAAGTGGAATGGAGTTGTCTTGCGTCTTGTGGGAGTCATATGGAGATGAACTAAAACAGCATAATGACAAATGACGCGAAGATGAGAAAGACCTAGTTATATTAATTTTACAGTTTGTAATGTTGTCAAAATTTCAAGGTAATATATTTACTTAATTTTTGTTTTAAATCTTATAACTTTTATGATTAAGACTTATACATATTAGTGACATTTAAAATCCTAATACAGGAAAGACCCGTATTGGTACCCTGAAGCACGCATCAAAAATTCATATCAATCCATCCTTTCCCGAAGTAACGGAGTTTCTTAGCAAATAAATGAAGATTAAACTCTAACAAGAACCTATGAATTTGTTTTACTAATTCTGATTGTTTGGTTAAATTTCATATATCATTATTCTTTTACAGGCGTAGTGACATTGGATTTTCATCCAACAACCGTTATTTATCTACTATCACTAATGATAGTAGTCATATCAATAGTAATCAGTGGTTGAAAATCGGAGAATTCAAGACAATTGGTAATTTGCTCACATTTACATAGGTATATAATAATTTTTGGCCCTTTATTCAAGGTGCTCATTTAACCTTACGTAATTGCTCTTAATATACATAATTATTTTGTTAGGTTGGCAAATACACCATATTGGCAATTATATTTGATATGGATTCACATGCTAAATGGTACTACGATGGTTGCAGCAATGTAAAGTGTGCTAAAAGATTTGATAAGAGTGCAAAAAATTTCCTAAAATGCAGTACACCCTATGACAACATTATTCCGAGGTAATTATTTTTATAGCTATTTTAGATATTATAAATGCTATAATTATTTCTGTTTTAAAATACAAACATTAAGTAGAGGCAAAAAAACAAAAAGTTTGTGAGGATAATAAGAAAGAACCTGTTCCGATGCTGGTACGATGGTGGATGCATTGTAGTGTGGTGTAGCGTTCTCCAATTTCTGACATCGCTTTTCTGAAATCGTAAATAATGGAAGGGTAGAACACAGATTTGAATATAAAAACACTAATAACATTAAATGAATTATTAATCATTTTATCCACAACCAACATTTTATTAATTTATTATTTTTGATAATTTATGGGGTTTCCTGTGGGGCTCCATAAAAAATGAGGTAATAATTGGGATATTTGTCGGGAAATATTTGACAGGGGATATTTGTCGGGTAAATGCACAAAGATGTCAAAGGCGACAATACCGATGAATAATAATAGTATTCTGACCAAACATATCAATCATGAATCTTCAAGATCATTGCTATCCTCTTATGACGTCATTCTACTTTTTTAGGAACATTAGTTATGTCGTAAGGAATTAGCTGCAGGTATTGAATGTGCGATCGCCCGAAATTTTAAAAAAGAGGAGGAAATTTCGGATTGTTTTGAAAAAAAGTAGTCGCCACGCCATGCTTAGAGGTGCACTTTGAAAAACCTTTGGAAAGAGAGTGGGTTCGGGGGTCAGGTTACGTGTTGGGAAGAACCGAGAGTTCACCCAACACGCCTCGTCCGTAGACGAGTCTTTCTAATCTAGACATCCAAATAATTCAAAAGATGTGCAAACAATGATAATGAAACAAAGTGTGATAAACATGCATTTTATTGAATAAAAGAGATCATTACAACTTGTAGACCAATTGTCAGGGAGGCCACATCCCTTTACATCAACTAGAGACAGATTACAAGAACAAAAGGTCCTCTGCAAAGGGTCACATCTGTCGCGTGACATATGACTCCTTTGTTCCAATATGTCGCGTGACATATGTTCACCTTGCAGAGGCTCACAAATCAAACAGATCACCAAATCTCTAGATAAAATGAACAGACGCCAGATCTAGGAACTAAACAACATGAATACAAAACTACATTCTAGAATAATTGAACAAAACAAGCTACAACTGGAATATGGTCCCTGCAGATGGTCACAACATGTCGCGTGACACATGACTCCTCATGTCCACATGTGTCGCGTGACATATGTTTACCATCCGCAGGTACCTCACAAACTGAGATGCAGATCCAACAATAACACAACAATTATATCATAAACAGTAATAACAATACGAATTAAACACGAATCAATCAAAGGAGTGTGGATATGGGAGATCCACACTCCCTTGATGCCCAAATTGCAAATCCAAATAGATCACATCAATATCAAGCAATTGGACTCAAGTATAAGCTATTAAACGTAGAGATTGCGGTTGCCACTTGATAATGAGGCGTAAGGGGCCTGATTATCAAGTGGAGAAGGAGAGAGAGTAATTAGAATAAAATGGATGAGAGAGAGAAGGGGGAGAGTGTTACCCTTGTAGTCCTCAACTCTTACACCAAGTTAGGTGTAGGAGCCTTCAATTCAACTTCGAGATGGAGATTTGAGCACCGGGTTGAGAGAGTGAATCAAGGGGCTTCAATTGTATAGGGGAGTAGAGATGGAATTGGGTTGAAGAGAGATGAGAGGTGATGGAATTGGAGGGGAATTGGGAGGTTTTGGTATGAGAGAGAGAGAGAGGGAGTTTCTGGCGTAATTTGGGCAGAGTGGCTTTAGGGAGGTCAAAAAGGGATCCAAAACTGAGAGGGGTAGGGTCTTATTTATAGCTGCTGTCTATGGTCACTTTGTGTCGCACGACGTAACGTTACCACTTTCCATGCTTCGAGTTGTCGCGTGACACAAGGTGACAATAACCGTTTTTGGCGCCAAACCGATTCTCGAAGCTTCCTAGGTAATACCCAAAAAGTCCAAAACAGTTTTATTCCCTCTAGGTCCTTTAACTCGAGCAAAGTACAAAAAGTACTTCCTTCGCGAGAAACATATGAAATGTTTCCGGAAGTCGGGATGGACCGGGAATTTACCAAAATGCCCCTAAATGCAATTTTATAATTTAAAATGCATCTGGAAAGGTCGCGAATTTGGATTGGCGTACTTACAGAGCCCCTCGGCAACGTCACTTATGGAAGAAGTGAGGTTGTCGATAAAATAAGACCCAATCCTAATGAGCGGCTGGGAAATGAAGCGGAGGGCTAGGAAAGTAAGCTGGGGGAAAGGATGGCTGGACCTTTTGAGAAAGGATTCCTACGTATCCCGGGGAGGGAATCAAGCCAAATCGTAGTTCGAACTAATCGGGGAATGTCTGCTGGTGGAAGGCTGTTTTGAGGCACCTGAACCTCAGTGGAGAAATCATTTTTGAGGCGTACGAACTCGGCGGAGGGAGGGCTTGTTTTGAGGCGTCGAACTGACGGAGAGAAGCTTGTTTTTAAAGCGTCTAAACACGATGGAGAAGCTTGTTTTGAGGCGCCGAACTCGGTGGAGAGACTGTTGAGGCATCTCGAACTGATGGAGAAGCTGTTTTGAGGCGTCCCGAACTCGGCGGCGAGACTATTTTTGAGGCGTCCCGAACTCCGATGGAGATCTGTTTGAGGCGTCAACCTCGATGGAGAGACCGCTTTTGAGGCGTCTCGAACCTCGGTGGAGAGATCGCTTGAGGCGTCTGAACTGATGGAGAGCTG
Source organism: Adenophora triphylla var. japonica (assembly GCA_022495995.1). NCBI lineage: Eukaryota > Viridiplantae > Streptophyta > Magnoliopsida > Asterales > Campanulaceae > Adenophora > Adenophora triphylla. Next base: position 91,406 of record JAFEMH010007278.1, read on the forward strand.
TTTTGAGGCGTCCGAACGATGGAGAGACCTATTTTGAGGCGTCTGAACACGATGGAGAGACTGTTTTGAGGCGTCCGAACTGATGGAGAAGCTTGTTTTGAGGCGTACGAACACAGTGGAGAGGCTTGTTTTTGGCGTCCAAACGATGGAGAAGACTGTTTTGAGACGTCGAACACAGTGGAGAGGCATGTTGAGGCATCCGATGGAGAGTGTAGCTGCCGGAGGGGTTGATGCTACTACTGCTGGGGATAGGTGTAGCTGCCGGAGGGGTTGATGCTACTACTGCTGCTGACAAGGAGTTTTGCTTGCTGGGCAGCGACTCTTGTTGACGGCTGACGGTTGGGGCTTATGGCTTTTGACGTGCTCTAGGAGTTTCAGGTAGGCGCGGACTTTTCCGTCTCGGCTTTGCTTTGAGGGGCAATCTTGTAGATCTGCTCAGTTAACTGTTGTACCTGCAGGGGAAAAGCGACACTTGAAACACTATAGGATTAGTGGGTTAATTATCAAAACTCAAGGCCTTTTTGGAAAAAAATTTAGGAGCACTCTTTGTCGCACGACCTCATAAAGCAAAGGGACTCGTTTTGTCGCACGACCTCATAAGGCCAAGGAACAGTCCTTTAAAATGACGAACAATCGTCATTTGAAAAAAGATTTTTAGAGGGAGGCCGACGGTTTTGAGAGAGAAAAGCATCCATTCAGCCAACATTCGAGTAAAATCAAAAGGGATTAGGGTATCGGCTGGTTTTGATTTCGCAATAATGCCCCCTAAACCTCGACCTACGAAAAAAGGTCTTTCTCAAGCCCAGTTGGCTGCGCGGAGAAAGAATGCGCTGCGAAATCAGAGGCCCTTTGTTCCTCAAGCAGCGCGAGGAGATTTCTATCCTGAGCTCAGAGAACATACTTCTTCACCGGGGAAAAGAAACACGGTATTTTTCGAAAACCCTTACTTTTCAATTTCTTGAAAGGTTGATTTTTTTTCGACTTGAAATTCTGGGCCTGCTTCATAGTTAGGGGTTTATGAGAAATCAAAACTACTTGCCTATCTGCCTTGACCCTAAATTTCTATAAAAAGTATGGAGCTGCAACTAGGAACAAATTATTGACTGGTTTCTTTTGAAAATTTGGGATATTCATACCTGTGCTGTGTTTACCTACAGGAGTTGCGCACTAGAGGATCTCTGGAGGTTGTAGGTCAGCTTTGGGATCTGTTGCCAGGTAGTCAGGAGTTGGGGGACTCGCCCAAGGGTTTGGTGTTCACTGCGAAGTTTGGTCAATTCTTTGAGATGGCCAAGGGTGTAGGGGGAACCCAGAGGAGTGCAGTGAGCTGAGGTGAGAGCATTCCGAGAATTTTGGTGGGAGACCACCCATTCCTTCCACTTTTCCTGGGGAGAGGCGACTGTTACCCCTTATGAATTTGCCGCCATCACGAGACTTCCTTTTACCGATGAGCCTTTATATCCGGAGGAGCCTGTTCTCGAAGATGATCCCCAGCCTCCCACTGAGGCTTATTTCATGGACTTGATTGGTTTCCTTCCCCGGGGAAAGAAAGGGAATGGTTATGAGCTTGGGGAGCTTCATGCTCAGCTGGTGGAGCAGAGTGAGGATTATCCAGATGAGGTGGAGGATACGGAGGAGGGTAGGTTGAGAGCTTTGAGGTTGGCCAGAGCTTTTGTTTGGGTTGGCTTATCTGATATGGTGTTCATTAATGCCACGTCTACTGCTTTGATCTCTTTACTGGAGCTGTTGCGGGATTGGGATGCTGTTGGGAATTTATCTTGGGAAGAAGCTGGGCTTGCAGAGATGTATCTGGCTTTGGATGACACTAGCAGGGGAAGGGCTAAGTCCTTCAACTGTTGTCATTTCGCTTTTGAGGTACTTCCTGATCTGAGTATATCTTTTGCATAATTTTCTTTCTGTCCTTCTTTATTAACCTGATTTTGCTCTGGTTCCTCCTTTCCAGGTTTGGGCTTATGAGATGATTGGTTTCTATGCTTGGAGAGTAGGGGATGCATATCCGGCCACCATGTTTCCTGCTATGCGACGCTGGGTGAAAGAAGCTCGGGTGAAGGTCCGGTCTGCAGATACTAGGGGACGTGAGACAGCTTCTTATCCTGATACTCTGGTTTGTTTGAGGGGGATTCCCGGGGGTTTGAGCTTGTTTCCTTGGGGGACCCGGTATACTGATGCTGATCTTGGATATGCTTTGCATCTGACGGAGTGTCGCAAGTTGTTGGTAGGTTTATCTAGAGACGCTTTGTATTTGGGAGAGCGATTTTGTGGACAGCACAGCCCTGGCAGCGTTGCTAGAGTTCCAGTTGATCCTCCGACAGACATTTGGTTTCCTCGGAAGTTGGAGGATGTGGCTTCTTTGATTCAGGGTGAAGCTACTTTTAATTATACAGAGGATGGTGATTACGGGGTCTATGTGAGGACAAGATTGAGATCGCCACAGGTGGCTCCGAGCGGAGTCGCCACTGAATGTGCACTCGCCCGAAATTTTAAAAAAGGAGGTGGAAATTTCGGATTGTTTTGAAAAAAAGGAGTCACCATGCCATGCTTAGAGTTGCACTTTGAAAAACCTTTGGAAATAGAGTGGGTTCGGGGGTCAGGTTACGTGTTGGGAAGAACTGAGAGTTCACCCAACACGCCTCGTTCGTAGACGAGTCTTTCTAATCTAGACATCCAAATAATTCAAAAGATGTGCAAACAATGATAATGAAACAAAGTGTGATAAACATGCATTTTATTGAATAAAAGAGATCATTACAACTTGTAGACCAATTGTCAGGGAGGCCACATCCCTTTACATCAACTAGAGACAGATTACAAGAACAAAAGGTCCTGCAGCAAGGGTCACATCGTCGCGTGACATATGACTCCTTTGTCCCGATATGTCGCGTGACATATGTTCGCCTTGCGAGAGGCTCACAAATCAACGAGATCACCCAATCTCTAGATAAAATGAACGAGCAGCTGGGATCTAGGAACTAAACAACATGAATACTGAAAACTACATTACTGGAATAATTGAACAAAACAAGCTGACAGCGGAATATGGTCCTGCGAGATGGTCACGAGCGCATGTCAGCGTGACCGCGAGGACTCCTCATGTCCACATGTGTGTCGCGTGACATGTATGTTTACCATCCGCGTACCTCCTGGCCCGAGATGGATGAGATCCGACAATAACACAGCAATTATATCATAAACCAAGTAATAATAATACGAATTAAACACAGAATCAATCAAAGGAGTGTGTGGATATGGGAGATCCACACTACTCCCTTGATGCCGAATTACAAATCCGAAATAGATCCACATTAATATCAAACAATTGGACTCAGAGTAGTAAGCTATTAAACGAGGAGAGATTGCGGTTGCCACTTGATGTCCGAGAGCGAAGGGGCATACGATTATCAAGTGGAGAAAGAGGAAAGAGAGAGAGTAATTAGAAAAAATGGATGAGAGAGAGAAGGGGGAGAGTGTTACCCTTGTAGTCCTCAACTCTTACGCCAAGTTAGGTGTAGCGAGCGCTTCCAAATTCAACTTCCAGATGGAGATCGAGCGCTGGATTGAGAGTTTGACACAGATCAAAAAGGGGCTTCAAGTGTATAGGGGAGTAGAGATGGAATTGGGTTGAAGAGAGATGAGAGGTGATGGAATTGGAGGGGAATTGGGAGGTTTTGGTATGAGAGAGAGAGAGAGAGAGGGAGTTTTTGGCGTAATTTGGGCGAGTGGCTTTAGGGAGGTCGGAAGGGATCCCAGCGAGGAGGGGTAGGGTCTTCTTATTTTATCAGGCTGGCTGTCTGTATGGTCACTTTGTGTCGCCACCGACGTAACGTTACCACTTTCCGTGCTTCGAGTTGTCGTGGCGTGACACAAGGTGACAATAACCATTTTGGCGCCAAAGCGATTACGGAAGCTTCTAGGTAATACCCAAAAAGTCCAAAAAGCAGTTTTATTCCCTCTGGTGGTCACTTTAACTCGAGCAAAGTACAAAAAGTACTTGGCACCTTACGCAAGAAAACATATGAAATGTTTCCGGAAGTCTCGGGATGGACCAGGGAATTTACCAAAACGCCCCAAAATGCAATTTTATTATTTAAAATGCATACGGAAAGGTAGCGAATATGGGATTGGCGTACTTACGGTATAGAAACTAACCCTTCGCAGATGGTTTAGATCCTCAACCCACAAAATAAACCTATTCATTTTTCTTTTACAGAACAATTTGCACCCGAACACAAAAGCCTTATAACTTACTTATAAGACATGGCAAGGTTAGACTCCCTCATTATCCTTTGTATTAATAAACTTCGAGAATCTAAAATTTTAAGCGCCTGGCAACGACCCTAACCACTAGGCACTAATTTAGCATTCCATTATATGCATTTTATATTATTTACATTTGACTTTAGGTGCTCATATTATGTCTTTGATTTATGAAAAGTTAGGTTGGTTGTGAAATAACTTTAAAGCATTAGGATTTAATTGAAAATAAGATAAAAGTATTTTGGGGGAAGTATAATAATTGAAAATAAATAAAATATGAAATGTGATCAAGGTGTGTTGTGTAAAAAGATTTGGAGTAGAGGGGTTAGTGGTACTACCTTGAACTTTGAGGGACCTAAGTTGGACAAGTTGAATTCTTCCTTATGTTAGTCAAAAAGGGAGAGAGGGAGCATGGGAGGCCATTTCCCATCACCTCACTTCCACTTAACCTCCCCATTTCCTCAATCATCTTCTTCA
>JAFEMH010007279.1:0-96108 GCA_022495995.1 Adenophora triphylla var. japonica
ACTAGAAAAGGTCTTTGACGGTTTTGTAGCCGAAGGACTCATCAGACCTTTGGAAAACTGGAAACCCAAAAACCCTAGTGTCAGAATGGACGAAACCAAACATTGCCGCTTCCACAAATATCATGGGCATAACACCAATGATTGTACCTACCTGAAACTCCTGATCTTTTGCCTAATTGAAGAAGGCAAGCTGGAACCACCTCGGGGTCCTAATGTGGTCAAGAATCCTCTTCCAGCTAACAATCAGGTCAACATGATCGAGTTCGGGGAGACAAATGCAGTCAACTTTGGAAATCCAGAGATCATAGACATTCTGAAATTCAATGTTCCTTATGCTGAATTGCAAGGAAAATGGAAAGATTTGATTAATGCCGCCGCCATGGAAGGACAGTTTGGGCCCATAGTCGGAACTGATTTCGTTAATGTTGTCAGAGCTCGGCCTCTTTTCTATGATATCGAACCGGTAACCATGGTCAAGATTACGAAGAAAGGCTCACTTATGAAGACTGCGAGTTTGAAGTGAAACAAGCCATGTTAATGAAAGTTTCTTCAGAACCCTTCATTACCCATGATGAGCATAATGTATTTGTAATGGCTCTTACCACTCCCGAGGATCGGTCCAGCCCCACTGTTTGGGAAAAGGTGGAAAGAAGAGTGAACCAGCCAGAAGACTTTTGGGATGAAGAAAGTCAGTATCTCGGATGCCGAAAGCACAACCGGTCCTACTGCCCCAGAGGTACGAGACGGATAAAGTTAAGTTCGAAAGGAGATTCCGCCAGATCAGTCGAGGTATCCCCATGGAAATGGTGTCAACAAAGGCAATTATGATCCACAGGATGAGAACGGCGGCAAGGCTTGCTATTCCCCAGGGCAACGGCAAGAAGGAATGAGATCCCGGTCCAAACCTTGTCAAATACCCTCGAGACAATAAGTAGTGTAGGGTCCAGAGTCGGTAGTGTCAATTCGCCGAGTCAGAATCTTTGAATTCCAGTCCTCCGAGTCATCCAGAAGGCCTCACGCTGAGGACTATCAAAATGTAATCGATGTCATCTTTCCCCTTATTTTGAATGAAATGACGAGATCTTTCGAGTATCCTCTTATTGCCAACTTAACAAATGATAAATTAACTCAAAACTTAACAACGATTAATAATGAATCATTTGAACAAGATGCAAACACAACTAAATGAACAATACATTAAAGAAATCTTTAAGCAGGATTCGTAAAAGAGGAAAACCGGGCCCAAGACTTCCGAGGAGGTTTTGACAAGTGTGAACTTGGGTACCGTCGAGGAACCTAAAGAGACACGGATCGGAAACTTCTTCCAGGGGGTTGAGCAGGATAGACCGATCGATCTGCTCAGGGAATACGTCGACGTGTTTGCATGGTCATACAGTGGATATGCCGGGGCTAGACAGTTCGATAGTAGAGCACGTAATCCCTCTAGCACCGCATGCTAAGCCGCAGAAATGCAGAAACCGAGGAAGATCAAGCCGAATGATCTCTACAGTCAAAGAAGAAATTGAGAAGCTACTGCGGGTAGGATTCATCGAGTCATCGAATATTCGACATGGTTATCCAATATTGTGACCGTCTACCAAGGCCAATGGGAAGGTGCGGCTGTTTGTGTGGATTTCCGAGATCTCGAACAAGGCCAAACCCCCAAGGACGATTACCCTTTGTCAAACATAGACATCCTGGTGGACTCCACCGCCAACTACGAAGTCAAATCCTTCGTTGATGGCTTTGCAGCTACAACCAGATCAAGATGGCCGAGGAAGACCAAGAAAAGACAGCCTTCACCACACTTTGTGGGGAACTTATCGTTATACGGTGATGCCATTTGGGCTTAAGAACGCCGGGGCTACTTACCAAAGGGCAGCGACCGCGCTTTTTCATGACATGATCCACAAAGAGATCGAGGTCTACGTAGACGACATGATAATCCACTCCAAAGGCAAGGATGGGCAGCACTTTGTTGACCTGCGGAAGTTCTTTTTCGAGCAGGCCGAGACAACATTCCATGAGACTAAACCCTTCTAAATGCACCTTCGGAGCTGACAAGGGGAAAAGTGCTTGGGTATATGGTCACGGAGCGAGATATCGAAGTTGACCCCCAAAAGATCAAAGCCATTATGGATATGAGGCCACCTCAAACCCGCATGTAAGTCAAGAGCTTTATGGGAAAACCGCAAGACATCGGCCGTTTCGTCAATCGCTTGACCACTATGTGCGAGCCCATCTTTCAAGCTCATGAAGAAGAACGTAGACACGTAATGGACCGAAGAATGCCAGGATGCTTTTGACCGATCAAGGCATACTTGGTACATCCTCCAGCACTATGCCCCCACATAGACGAAACCTCTTCTCGCTCTATCTCACCGTCACCGATACGGCGGTTGGGGCTATGCTTGCTCAGAGAAGAAAGACTCTCGTAGAGAATGCCATTTACTTTGTCACCTGAAGCTACAGTGGAAGTGAGCTCAATTACTCAAGCATGTGAAAAGACACTGTGCAGGACTGTCCGTAGTCGGCAAGTTGAAGCATTATATGCAAGCCCACCCCGTGAATTTGGTCTCAAAAATGGACCCCATCAAGTACATCTTTGATAAGCCTTCCCTCTCGATGCGTCTAGCAAAGTGGTCCTTCTTCTTAGCGAGTACGACATCAACTATGTGACCGGGAAAGGCCATCAAGGGTCAAGCATTGTCGACCACTCCGGCAAACTTCCCCGCAATGAAGACGAGAGGGCCCGAACCCCAATTCCCGGATGAAGGGATCTTTGCAAATGAGCTCGAAAACCGATGGCAATTATTCTTTGATGGAGCCGCTAACAAAAGAGGAAACGGAATCGGGATGCTACTGGTTGATCCGAAAGATGAACATACACCCATAGCCCTCAAGTTGAACTTCCCCGCCACGAACAATGTTGCCGAGTACGAAGCCTCGCATTGCCGGTTTGGAAGTCGCCTTAGAAAGGAATGTCAAGGAGCTAGAAGTTTACTGAGACTCACCACGATCATCAACCAGGTTTCCAATAAATGGAAGATCATGGACCCTAACCCGCAGCGGTATCATGCCCATATGGAGGAGTTGGATCGGACAGTTCGTGAGAAGTGACCTTCCACTACTTGCCAGGGAAAAGAACAGATTCGCGAGATGCCCTAGCTACTCTAGCCTCATTGGTAGAGATCCCCGAGGGAAAAGCCATAAAACCCTTCCGAGTGGGTAGAAGAGAAGCCCCACCTTCGTTGTGAAGTAGACACAGGACCCGAGCCTATAAAGGAACCCTGGTACAATCAAATTTACCAGTTCCTCAAAGATGGAGAGTCAGCTTTCAGAGACGAAGAAGGTAGACCAAAAGAAGGTGTCAGAGCCAAGAGCTTACAAGCCCTGAAAAGGTTGGCCTCCCATTATGTCATTCTAGGAGGCAACCTATACAAGAAGCGGTACCAAGGACCACTCCTCTTGTGCGTCACTCAAGAAAAGGCCAAAGAGTTGATGACTGAAGTCCACAATGGTCCCTGCGGTCCTCATATGAATGCCAGAGCCCTGATGCAAGTGATCCTCAGAATGGGTTACTACTGGATTTCCATGAAAACAGACTGTGTCCAGCACATCCTAGCATGCGACAAGTGCCAACGATTTTCCAACCTCAACCATCTCTCGCCTCATGACCTGTATTGCATGACGACTCCTTGGCCGTTTGCAACTTGGGGTATTGACGTAATAGGGAAAATAGCCCCGGCAGGAAGCAATGGTGTGATGAATGTGCCATTCGAAAATTTTCCCATTTTTTTTGTGTTTGGAAAAATCAACGAAAACGGAGTCGCCACGCCATTTTAATTTTGAGGGCCAAAACTTTGAAAAAAGCCCGAGATCATAGATTTAGGTTCGGAGGTCATGTTACGCGTCGGGAAGGACGTTAGTGTGCACCCGACGCGCCTCGTAAAACGAGTCTTCCAAGCTGAAAATCATTTGTGTGTGTGTGTGTGTGTGTGTTTTGGCCAAAATAAGTTGAAACTCAGAAAAGTAAAAATTGGGATATCTTTTTAAGACTTTAAAATGATCCCATGATTTTTTGGAAGATTTTTGGATTGATATTTGGTACTCAAAAGACCTTTTGAAGTTGAGAGCCATTTCTGCCAGAATGAAAAAGGCAGTGGACCTTTGATTTTGAAAGGGATTCAAGGGTCTTAAAACTTCATAATCTGGATAAACTCAGAGAATGAAAGTTGTTCTAGACACCTTGAATAAAGTTTTTGCGAAGGAAATTTCCATTTTGGAGAAGATTTAAGGGGTCAAAACCTTCTGGAAACCTCAGATATGAGATCTGGATTCCCAGAAGCTGATGAACTAGCCTCTGAAAGAAAATTTGAAAAGAGGAGTTTTACTCACCCAAAAAATAAAATAAAAATATGTCTAGAAAGATCTGGATGTTGGCTACAAAAAGTGTTTTGTAGTCAACACCAAATTCCAAGTTCATCTGTGTCCAAAAATTAAGACCATGGACTGAGGTCTGAGAAAATTGCTACTGGACAGCAACTTCTCAAGAAAGAAAATATGATTTTAAAGGGGGTTTTGCATCCATGCTTGTCCCCATTTCCCTAGGTTTTGGTTAGTGATCACTAGACATTTTAGTGGTGAATCAACTATACCAAACCATCCTTGGGGTACATTAGGACTAAGCATTTCATTTGCTTGGGAAGGGGAATTTTATCCTTTGAAATCAAGATTTTATGCTTGAAAATGGTTTTTAGGGTTTTGAAAATGAGTTTTCTTTGCAAGAAAGTAAGAAAACTTGAAAATAATTTTGATCTTTGTAGAAGATCATCCATGGAGATGGTCTTCCATGGTGATCTTCTTAGATCTAGAGCAAGAAGATGAAAGAACTACATTTTGTAGTTTGAAGATGCATGCATGGATGAGATTTAGGGTTAGGAAGAGGAGGGTTTACCAATCTTCCTTGTGTTCTTGAGTGTTTGGCTTGAGTGTATGAGTATTTAGGGCTTTAATATGAGAGTGAGTGGATGAGTATGAGTTGGGAAAGATTGGAGAGAAAATGGTGACAATTCAAGTGAATTCTCACTGTTTTCTCTCTATATTTCGCCAGAGGTTCGGTGCAAAAATGTGTTTTTTTTCCTTATTTTTGTGACTCGGAGGGCTCAATTTATAGCCCTCCCCGAAAATGCAAACTCATCCGCGCGGATGGATCCAGTCAGCGTGCACTGTTCATTAAATGCAGCTTCAGCTTTGGACAAGAAGAATATTTCTTTTCAAAATTCAAATTAACAGCCAGTTTTTTGTGTTTCCAGCCATTGCCATTTTTGGTTTTCTTCTTTTATTTTGCTTTTTGAGATTCTTTTTAAGGTTTAACCTTAAATAACAATGCCCATTTTACCCTCACTTTGTTAGAAATGTTAGGATAGTTAGGAATTGTTAGAAATGTTATAACTTTCGTTAATTTTCTAACGAAAATTCTAACAAGCTCAAATTGGAGCACTTACAGTAGCCCCTCGGCGACGGCGCTTTCGAAGGAAGCGGGGTCGTCGATAAGAGTAAGGCTCCATATTTGGCAGGATGATCAAGTGATCGGGTGCCGAACCTAGCGATAGGCTACCTACGTATCCCGAATGGGAATCAAGCTGTCGTAGTTCGGGTCTTTGACCACCGGCGATGATGGCGTTTTAGGTGCCTCGAACTCCGATGAGCGAGTTCTACGCCGTTTCTTTGGAAAGAAACTCGCTTTGGAGATAAGAGATGACCATTTTCGGTCGATGGCTATCCGCTCATTGGGATAGGAATGACCATTTTCGGTCTCTTTGGGATGATTGCGATTTATCGCTTTCTAGTGATAGCGTCTTAGGCGCCTCGAACCTTGAAGATGGCGTTTTAGGTGCCTCGGACCTTGGAGATGGCGTTTTAGGTGCCTCGAACCTTGGAGATGGCGTTTTAGGTGCCTCGAACCTTGATGATGATGGCTTTTTAGGCGCCTCGGACCTTGAAGATGGCTTTTTAGGTGCCTCGGACCTTGATGATGGCGTTTTAGGTGCCTCGGACCTTGGAGATGGCTTTTTAGGCGCCTCGGACCTTGATGATGGCGTTTTAGGTGCCTCGGACCTTGAGTTGAAATGGCCTTTCTAAGCGGACTTCGTCGCCGCCGAAGGAGAGGGTGACCGCTTTTGGTCGAGGGACCTAATGATAGCTACCTACGTATCCCTAGTGGGAATCAAGCCCTTTCGTAGTTCGAGTACTACTACAGATTCGGATGATTTTGTTGGGATTCCGTTAGCTACTGGGATTTCGTTAGCCTTTCTTGATGAAAATCGCGACGTATTCGCCTTGGGAATCGGGTCTTACGCTTGACTCGCCGTTGGATGATTTTGATGAAAGATACGGGATCTCGTTATCTTTCTCAGGGCACTCGGTCTTACGTTTGACTCGCCGGGTAATTTTGATGAAAGATACGGATCTCGTTATCTTTCTCAGGGCACTGGTCTTACGCTTGATCGCCGGGTATTTTGATGAAAGATACGGATCTCGTTATCTTTCTCGGGGCACTCCTGGCCTTACGTTTGACCGCCGGATGATTTTGATGAAAGATACGGGATCTCGTTATCTTTCTCGGGGCACTTTCGGTCTTACGTTTGGCTGTCGGGGGTAATTTTTGATGAAAGATACGGGATCTCGTTATCTTTCTCGGGGCACTCGGTCTTACGCTTTGATCGCCGGATGATTTTGATGAAAGATACGGGATCTCGTATCTTTCTCGGGGCACTCGGTCTTACGTTTGACCGGCCGGGGATTTTGATGAAAGATAACGGGATCTCGTTATCTTTCTCGGGGCACTCGGTCTTACGTTTGATCGCCGGGGATTTTGATGAAAGATACGGGATCCGTTATCTTTCTCGGCACTCGGTCTTACGCTTGATCGCCGGGGCAATTTTGATGAAAGATACGGGATCCGTTATCTTTCTCGGGGCACCTGTCTTACGTTTGATCGCCGGAAGGATTTTGATGAAAGATACGGGATCTCGTTATCTTTCTCGGGGCACTCGGTCTTACGTTTGATCACTGGGGCAATTTTGATGAAAGATACGGGATCCGTTATCTTTCTCGGGGCACTCGGTCTTACGTTTGGCCGGGGAAGGATTTTGATGAAAGATACGGATCTCGTTATCTTTCTCGGGCACTCGGCCTTACGTTTGACTCGCCGGAGGTGATTTTTGATGAAAGATACGGGATCTCGTTATCTTTCTCGTGGCACCTCGGTCTTACGTTTTTACCGCCGGGAAGATTTTGATGAAAGATACGGGATCCGTTATCTTTCTCGGGGCACTCGGTCTTACGTTTGACCGCGGGAGATTTTGATGAAGATACGGGATCTCGTTATCTTTCTCTGGCACTCGGTCTTACGTTTTACTGCCGGGGAAGATTTTGATGAAAGATACGGGATCCGTTATCTTTCTCGGCGCTCTGTCTTACGTTTGGCTAGCAGGGAGATTTTGATGAAAGATACGGGATCTCGTTATCTTTCTCGGGGCACTCGGTCTTACGTTTGACTGCCGGGGAAGATTTTCTTGACAAGGGGCTGACTTTGGTTATCTTTGGTTAACTCTGTCAAGTTGGGGACTGAATTGCAGAGTCCTGAAATTTTAAGGGGCAAAAGGGTCATTTTGACCCTTGCAATCCTATCCGCGCGGATAGGGTTTGAAAACCAGGGGTATTAATTAGGGCCAACGCCCTTCTTCTTCCTCAGTCCAATTTTTTGAATTTTACGAGAGGAAAGAGAGAGAAAGTCGCAAATCCGCCATTTTTGGCCTTTGGAGCTCCGAAATCTTCCGATTTTCTTCAATTTTTTGAGCAATGGAACACGGGAAAGGCGCTTTTCAAGGCCAAGGACGTGGCCCGGTAGCGGAGAGGCGATTGGAGCTCGTCCGGATGAGGAGGCATTACAATCTTTCGCAATCGGTTGAGGAGGAGCATTACCCCGATGCTTGGCAACATTGGGCTTCGGATCCGCATCTCCGAACGGTATACTTTGAAACCCTTTGATCCCTTTGTTGATTTCTTGCTTGAAATTTGAATTTTGGGTGATTTTAAAAAAAAATTTTTTGAAAATTCGAATGATTGACATTCTTGGCTTTGAATTTTGATTTTGATGCTTTGCATGTTGTAATGAGTATATGAGTAACCCAAAATGTGCATTTTGCTTGGGAAAAAGAATTGGCATTTTTGCCACATTTTTTTTGAAATTCGAAAATTACATGTGAAAATTCGAAGAATTGTGATTTTTTTTTTTTTTGAAATTGAATATTGCATGTTGATGATGATGATGATTTTTTTTTGAAATTGAATTTTGATATTGATGAATGATGATGCAATGCATGCATTTTGTTTGGAAAGAATGGGCATTTTGCCAATATGAGATGTATGTATGTTTAGGATTTTTTTTGAAAAGTGGGACGGATTTTTCCTCCCGTTGCATGTAAGATGGATGATATGCATGTATGCAAAAAAATTTTTTTTTTTTTTTGAGATGATGGATGGTATGCATGTTATTTTATGAAAATGGGACGGAGTTTTTACTTCCTGTAGGAATGCATCTTTTTTTTTTGATGAATGCATTGGGACTTGCTGAAAATTGTTTTCTTTTATGCGAGAAAAATGGGGCTATGCTCATTGTATCTTTGTTATGTCGAAATTTTTTTTTAATGCATGTGTATGCTCTTTTTTTTTTTTTAATGCATGTGTATGCTTTTTTTTTTTTTTTGAAATTTTCTCTCTTTTTTTTTTTTTACAGGGCGGAAACCGTTTTGTGACGGAGCAAATAACAAAATGAAGACTCGAGGATCGCGGAGTCCGTGATTGACTTGTGGGACCGGCTTCCTGATGCGGGCCGAGGAGCTTTGCCGAGTCCGAGACAGATCGTTGTCGAGACGGGGCTTTGGGAGTTCGTCGAGTGTTTGAGGGGACGGGTCAAGTTCCCTAAGAGCAAGGGCTTGATGTTTGCTGCGGCGCAAAGATCGTGGGACGCGACCCACACCTTCCACTTCTTCCGGGGCGAGGCTACGGTTACGCCCTCCGATTACGCCGCGATCACGGGCCTGTCCTTTAATGGACGCAGCATTGAGTGGCGGGATGGCTACAGCGATGCCGATCCGTTGTGCTCTTCTCGGGATTTTCCCCTATTCCCAAAAAGGGGATGGGGATGGAGTATGCCGTGGTCTACGGCAAGATTGTGGAGACCATAGCGAGTTACGAGGCCGGGAGGAGAGGATAGGCGCCGATCGATTGCCGTGGCCTTCTTGTGGTTTGCTTTTTCGAGCACGCTCTTTGGACATGCCGAGGGGACGGCAGTCTTTGCCTTGCCGAGGTCCTTGGAGGACATGGAGACGGCCTGAGATGTCTCGTGGGGAGAGGCCGGGCCGGGCGAGCTTTATTTTGCTCTTGATAGGTACAGCTGGAAGGCTGTGAGCTCTTTGTATTGCTTTGAGTTTGCCCTAGAGGTATAAGCTCTCTTTTTGCTTTTCCTCTTTTTTCTTTTTTTTTGCACTGGATTGATTGGATTTTTACCTTTCGCAGGTATGGGCGTTGGAGTTTTTTCACGTCACGGTGTGGCGGCAGCCGGCGGAGTACGTCGGGGCGTATCCGGCCATGCAGTCTTGGTCCAAGCATGCCCGGGAGAAGATAAGCTCCAGGGGGCGTACGACTCTCAGGTACGCGGATTGCCTTCCTTTGACGGAGGCCGAGACAGATGAGGGGATGGTATTCTTCCCCGGGATCGCTTTGAGGTAGCGCAGCTCGAAGGGCGCCGAGATCCGGACAAAGGCAATGGAGGATTTTGAGGGGTCCGACTCGCGATGCCTATTATCCGGGAGAGAGGGTGACGCGCCAAAGATGGCGTGAACTCGCCTTTGAGGACACCTGGTGGAGCCTCCCGCCGATATGATGCACTCCGAGCGATCGGTCCGTGACTGGGATGATTACCGAAAGGTGCCAAAGACTTCTCGGACTTCGTGGCGATTGAGCCATATGCGACATTTGTCTTGAGGAGGCCGAGGATGCCTCGGGTCTTGGATAGGGAGGCTTGGGATCCCGCGGTACCCTCGGACGGATTTTTCCTATATCCAGGATGGGGTCCGATTGAGGGTGCAGATCCTCACCCGAGCGACTTCCACGAGCTTTCCGGCCTCGTCCGGTATGAAGGTATGGTTTCACCTTTTCCCCTTCTTTTCTTTCCTTTGTTTCATCATCTTTAGCATCACCTCTTTTTTTTTTTGACGCTTTTGCTTTTGTGCGCTTTCGGAGGTGGTCGTCGAGAAGCCGACGAAGCAAGTGATCGGGGCCAAGAGATTCATCGTGAGGATGGTCGCTTGCATGGGCTCCTCGTGCTAGAGCGAGGCGACCACGGCCGGCGCCCGTCGGACGGGAGGCTTCCCTATTCGCTCGTAGACTTCTTCGTAGACTCCTCTCGTCTCCTCTCCTTGATCATCGCGCAGGTCGCCTTCGGATCACGTCATTCTCGGGATTCACACGGCAGTGGACACGTATGGCGCATGGCGGGTCGTCTTCGTACGTCCAGTGAGTCCGACGCCTTCACCTTCGGGTACGATTTTTTCGCAGATCTCGGCTTGCCCTATCGTAGCGTGCCTTGGTCCTGACGAGCCTCTCTCTGGAGACGAGGACAATTCTGAGCCCGAGATTTTCAGGGCTCCTGAGGAGGCGGGCCCGAGTCGCAAGAGGGGCCGGGGGAGACATCGGGTGCTGGAGACTCCGATTGATTTTTTTTTTTGATTTGAGATTGAGATTTAGATTTGTACAGCTTATGCACATTTTTTTTTTTGATGTAATAATTTAGGATTTTATTTATGTTTGCTTTTTTTTTTTTTTATGCACACTCTTTTTTTTTGGAATGTAATAATTTAGGATTTTATTTATGTTTGCAATGCAATATGAATGCAGTGTTGCATGAGCCTTGATTTTTTTTTTGCAAGGGTGTTTGGTGTATGGACCGGGTTTGGGGAGGTTTTTGCACAAGTTTCGAGCAACCGGGACGGAATATTCCTTTTTGGCGTAGCAAACTTGGACTGCAGGAGATTTTTTTTTTTTTTGGGAAAGCAATCCCATCCGCGCGGATGGGGACTCGCATCTCGACATTGTCCTTTAATTTTGCTTCGCACTGGTCTCACTTTATTTCAAATTCAAATATCCTCTTCAACCTCCAAATTCAAACACCATTTTCGGGGAGAAAGAGAGAAAAACCATGGAAATGGCCAAAAATTCTCCAAAATTGTCCAAAGAAAGGCAAATGTTGTTCTTTGAAAAGTTCAAGGAGTGGTGTAGGGAGATCATGCATGAGAGAAGATCATTCTTTGAAGAAAGGTACAAGATACGATGCTTGTGGTCTCTCAAAGAATTGGTTCCGGATTATGACCTCTTAAGAGCTTCTTCTTCGTTTTGAGATACTAGAAGGCATGTCTTTTGCCTTTCCTTCAACGAGATTGTTCCGACTGTGGAAGAGTTTCGGGCCTTGCTTGGAGGTCCGGAGGTGGAAGAGATAGCGGTTCCTTTGCCCGGAGGGGCTTCTTTTGTTGACAGATTGCGGCGTCCTCCTTCATCTTTCCCCGGAGGAAGCGCAAGGTATGATCCGCGGTCCCGATCATCTCGATATTTCCGGTCTTCCCGACAGATTTAGGGGCCTAGGCTTGGTGGATGATGCCTATTGGGATGCCTTTGCACTTTGTATGTTTGGCACCCTGTTCATGGTCTATTCCTTTGGGATCTCGCCATCGGCCTGCTGGATGTTGTCGTTCACCGTCGCCCGGCGAGAGATGTCGTTCCTTTGATTCTGGGGAGACTTTTCATGCTCTCGACGCATTAGCTACCGGACGGCGGTATATGCACGGGGCAGCCTGCTCTTGACCCCGTGGCCGATGGAGCGTTTGGGGGTTCTTTTTCGGGGAAACCTCTCGATATGATCGAGCCTTGGACTTTTGCCAGGAGAGGTGTTGATGTAGATTTTGATGATCATGGCTCGTGGGAGCGTTGGATGGCGGGTCGCCGGATCGAAGATATCGATGGTCGGTGCCTCATTGGCGGGTGGAGACTCGCAGAGTGCTTCAGGATGGGTCCCCGTGGTCATGCTTCCGGGCTTTCTCACCCAGCTTTCTACATTCCGGCTCTGGTCCTTAGGCGGTTTGGCTTGGAGCAGGTTCCTTTGGAGGGCTTTGATGATGTAGCCACCGGGGTGGTGGCTCCTCGCTTTCCATGGATGATCCCTCGGTGTTTCCATTTCTTTCCCGAGCATGGAGGTATGATGCCTTTCCTCCTCGGGTCATTCTCAGCGTCCGAGACCGGTGTTCCTCACCACTTGGGTACCTGGATTGGTATGAGAGGCATCCGGGAGAGACTCGGGTGGCTATTTTCGAGACGGCGTGAGGCCATTATGGGTGCGGAGGACCCGATCGTTTCGAGAGGAGGAGGGCCGAGGCGAGGGCCAACCCTCATGACAGAGCGAAGACGCCGTGACCGACATGAGGCTTACGTCAAGAGACAGGAGAGGAGGGCTCCTATGCTACCGCCTAGGTTACAGGGATGAGAGATGACGCTAGGGCTACTAAGGCCCCGACAGAGGCCGGTTTGATAGACCCCCGTCCCTATACCAGAGCTTGGTAGGAGGAACACCGACATTTTTCCGGTTCGTAAGAGAAAGACTCGGAGGGGGAAGAAGAAGGGAGAGGCCGCACGAGTGGCTTGGAGTGACTCGAGGTTTCCGAGTATCCCTTTCTTGTCATGGCGACACATTAGTTTGATTATGTATCTTAGTTTCTTTTACCAGTTGCCGGTTGTAGGAATGAATCGGGCTTAGACTCATCAAAGAGCTTTTAACTTGTAATGAATATTTGAATTGCTTTAGAGTTTTTCGAGACGCTTTCATGGTCTCGATCAATTGTATTGATGCCAAAGTATGACTTTTATTTGTGCTTTAGACCGAACCGTTTCCGCCGCCTACGTTCCCCTCATTTTGAGGAGCTCAGTCTTCGTAGTTCAACCCGGTGAACTCTTTTTTGTTTTTTTTTTTTGTTTTTTTTTTTTTTTGTTTTTTTTTTGTTTTTTTTTTTGTTTTTTTTTTTTGGTGCAACCTGTTTTTTACCTAGGCCGCCCTTCTCGGGTTTCTAACCTAGTTGGGTATTACTCTTTTAGCACTCTTTTTTTGTTTTTTTTTTTGTTTTTTTTTGGTGCAACCTCGTTTTTACCTAGGCCGCCCTTCTCGGGTTTCTAACCTAGTTGGGTATTACTCTTTTAGCACTCTTTTTTTTTTGGTTTTTTTTTTACGCGTAGTATCTCAAGTGCAGCCTTGTCACCATTCACCGGGTGTACAAAAGGATTCCCGTCGAGGTCTGCAAGTTGCATGGCTCCTCCGGAGAAGATCTTCTGGACTACATATGGCCCGACCCATACAGGCTCCCATTTGCCGAGGGGGTTGATACGGACAGGGGGCTTTTCTTTTAGAACGAGATCACCTTCTCGGATTTCCCGATGCTTTACTTTCTTGTCGAAGGCTCTAGCCATTCTTCCTTGGTAGGCTCGGATGTGTTCCATGGCCTTCGCCGGCGTTCATCTAGTAGGGCCAATTCGTTATGGCGACTGCGGAGCCATTCGACCTCGTTGATCCGGCTTTCCAAAAGATACGGAGCGAGGGTATTTCCACTCGATTGGGAGTACGGCTTCCATTCCGTATGTGAGGGCAAAAGGTGTTTCCCCGCTTGCCGTTCGACCGATGTTCCGTAGCCCCGCAGTGCCAAGTGTAACTTCTCGGGCCAATCTCTCGCCTCGGACACCCATTTTCCTGATGATATTTTCCAGAGTCTTGTTTGCCGCTTCGACGGCTCCGCTGGTCTGGGGCCCGTAGGGAGATGACTTGTGACGGGTTATTCGGAATTCCGCCGCCAGCTTTTCACATTCCCTTCGAAGTGGGATCCATTATCTCGAGATGATTTCTACTGCAACCCGTATCCGCACATGATGTTTTCTTTGGTGAAGAGGGCAACTTTCTTTGAATTGAGGATTTTGTAGGACTTTGCTTCAACCCACTTCGTGAAATAATCCACGGCTACCAGACGAACTCGTGGGTCATATCGCTCGATGGTGTGATTTTGCCTATGACATCAATTCCCCAAGTGACGAAAGGCCAAGGGGTTGTCATGCGCAAAGATAACTCGTGAGGAGGCAAGTGATTAAGATTTGAGTATCGCCGACATTTGTCGCAGCCTTTTGATGAACCGGATGCGATCGGCTTCCATGGAGATCCAAAAATACCCCATTCTCGCATGATTTGCATCGAGCTCGAGCATTCATGTGAGGGCCGCAGTACCACCATGTATTTCTTTCATGAGTTCGGTAGCTTCTTGTTTGCCGATACATCGCAGAGGGGGCCTTGATAACGCTTCTTGTATAGCATATTTCCCAAAAGAACATAATGGGAGGCGAGCCGCGCAGTGGCCGAGAGACTTTTGCTTTGATTCCTTCTTTATATTCCCCATCTTCATTTTTTGAAAGAGGCCTCGCCATCCTTCGTGCACTGGTAAACTGAGTGTACCGGGATCATTGATCGGTTCGGCTTCCGCTTCAATTTCAAGCAATAGGCGGGGTTTTCTTCTCCCGACTCGAATGGTTTAACAGACTTTCCTTCGGGTATTTCGACAAGAGAGGCTAGTGTAGCCGCAGCATCCGCGAACCTCTGTTTCGGTCTCTTGGCAAGGGTAATGAAAGCCGATTTCTTTGAATTGAGCCACTAGTTCTTCCATGTAAGCATGATACTTCTCGCAAACCCCGGATCCACTCGGTCTTCCATTTGTTAGAGACCCGATTGATGATGAGGGCGGAGTCACCGTACACCTCCAATTCCTTGATATTTCTTTCAAGGGCGGCTTCCAACCCACCTATGCAAGCTTCATATTCGCGCCAGCGTTGTTGGTGACTTCGAAGTTCAAATTTACCGCTATGGGGGTGTGTTCGTCAAGAGGATCGACCGTAAGCATTCCTATCCCGTTCCCCTTTTGTTTGACGCTCCGTCGAAGAAGAGTTGCCGGTGATTTTCTCCTTCTAGGGCGAAGATTCCATCATCGGGAAATTGAGGTTCAGTCCTCGAGACTCATCACTTGGGAAATCGGCTAGATGTTCCGCCATTATGCGTCCTTTTACGGATTTCCTTGAAACATAAGTGATGTCGTATTCGGCCAAAAAGAACGACCATTTTGCCAATCTCATGGAGATGGAAGGCTTGTCGAACGTATATTTGATGGGGTCTATCCTTGAAACAAGATGTATCGGGTGAGACCGCATGTAGTGTTTCAACTTTCCCACTACCTGCACCAAACCTCGCGCAAGTCTTCTCGCAAGCGAGTAATTGAGTTCGCTTCCTTGGAGCTTTCGCTACGAAATAGATGGCGTTTCGACTTTGGAATCTTTCTTCTTGAGCAAGCATAGCCCCAATTGCTTTGTATCCGTGACGCTTAGATATAGCAAGAGTGGCTTTTGCCGATGTGGTGGGCAGAATCGGGGGATTCACAAGGTATGCCTTGACTGATCCGTTCAAAGGCAAGCCGACATTCTCGGGGTCCATTCTGTAGGCATTTTTCTTCATCAACTTGAAGATCGGCTCGCAGATCGAGGTCACCGATTTACAAAGCGGCTTATGTATTGTAGTCTTCCCATGAAGGATTTCACTTCGTCGGTTGTCCGTGGTGGCTTCATTTCAACTATCGCCTTGATTTTCTCGGGGATCTACTTCGATTCCCCGTTCGTCACCATATATCCTAGCACCTTACCTCGTCTTACACCGAAAGTGCACTCTAGGGCCGGATTCGGGCCTCATGCCGCGGTCTCGGAGGCGGCCGAAGAATTTTCTCAAATCAACAAAGTGCCGCCATCTCGATCCTCCGGGAATGTATTATCATGTCGTCCACATAGACCTCAATTTCTTTGTGGATCATGTCATGGAACAGAGCTATAGCCGCCTTTGGTACGTAGCCCCAAAGATTCTTTAGTCCGAATGGCATGACCGTGTAGCGCATGTGCCCCAAGGGGTTGTGAAGGCCGTTTTGGCTTGATCTTCTTCTCGCCATTTTGATTTGGTTGTAGCCGGCAAAACCGTCAACGAAGGATTTGACTTCATGGTTGGCCGTGGAATCTACCAAAATGTCGATGTTTGGCGGGGAAATCGTCTTTGGACCGGCTTTGTTCAAGTCTCTCGAAGTCTACGCAAAGATCGGATTTTTCCGTTGGCCTTCGTCACCGTCACTATGTTGGACAGCCATGTTGGGTATTCAATGACCCCGATGAAACCTCGCTCCGAGCATCTTTTCTATTTCCTCTTTCACTTGTAGGGACCATTCGGGCTTAATTCTTCTTAGCTTCGCTTTACCGGCTTGACTTCCGGGTCGAGCGGTATTCGGTGCTCAACTATGGAAGGATCGAGGCCTGGCATATCTTTATAGGACCATGCGAACACATCCACGAATTCTTTTAGCAGCTCAATTAGGGCGTCCTTTTCGGTCCCTTCGAAGAAACTACCAATCTGCGTCTCTTTAGGCTCTTCCGTTAGCTTCCTGTATTCACACTCGTCAAAATCTCTTCGGCAGCTTGGGCTCGATTTTCCTCTTTCCTGACAACCCGCTTTAAAGATTTCTTTGATATATTGTTCATTTAATGTGTCCGCTCTTCATCTAGTGAATCGTTATTAACCTGCTTTTAGATTATTAGTTCATTCATCATTAGTTAAAGTGGCAATTAAGGGATACTCGTAAAGGTTCGTCATTTCATTGAGAATAAGAGGGAATACAAAGATGGCTACAATTTCGTGGTCTTCGTGCGTGAGGCCATCTGGACGACTCGAGAGACTCGAACTCAACAATGAGAGACTCCTGAGGACTTTACAAAGGTTGACACGAAAGGACGGGGACCAATCCAAGCTTGGTGATCATTTCCTCTTTGGTCGCGGACGGCCCGAGAGAGTTTCCCAATTCTTTAGCGGCATCACCGTCGGTGGCTTCACAACCCGGAAAGGCATGGTCTCGTGCTCCCTCCTCGCCGCCGCTATCATCTCTTTGTCTCGAACCGTAATCAATTGTGTTTGGCGTCCAAAGCCGAGCATGTGGATGTAGGGATCTTCCTCAATCCCGGGATTTCCGTTTCGTCACAATCCGACCGCTCAATCCGTATGTAGGGACGCATTGCGTCTTGGTGAGCCGCTAGAAAAATCTCATGTCCCATACTCGAGCGGAAAGGCTTGGCAAGTGTGTAGTTCAAGAAGGAGGACGTCCCACACGACGTTCATAGATTCGAGCCGAGTCCGTCGGTGTTTGTCGACTTTTATCATGAAAATCTCCTCGCTTGGCGAGGCCAAAGAATGGGTTTGCGCACGCCGACAAATCTCGTGATTGAGGACCGGGACTTGTGTGTCGTATCATGGCGGCGTTCGGCCGCTTCCTTCCCAAAGTGTGCCTCCAAGTGTTGGAAATAGCAATTAAATTTGATGAATCGAACTCCCTCTGAGTCTCGCTTGCTTGAGTGTGTCGACATAGTTGGCATCGCCGGGATTCCAAAGGATGCCGGCGAGACTTGCCTCTTGAAGGATGTAGCCCCTAAGTTTGACCGTGGGCGTTCTTGGCTATTGTTTCGCCTTCGTTCCCTATGAGGAAACCGTCACCCCTTATGACTTCAAGGTCTCCCGCCGGCTGATGAATTTGACGCATTGGTGGAGAGTGGAGGCTATGGCTTTCATGTGATGCAACCAAGGGCGCCCTAAAGGTGGTCGCGTGAACTCTGAGGATATCCATTACATGGAACTTTGCGGGCACCATTTGGGTTTCATACCGAGTTCCAGAGTCACCGTCCCCAGATGGGACGAGACGAACCGTCGTAGGCCTTGACAGTCCCGGGTAGATGGGATCACGCGCCTTTCATTTATGCGGAGGGCCCTCATCATGCCGAGGGAAGGACGTTTACCGACGATCCATTGTCCACTAATACCCCAGGGAGTGATATGGTGTTGAGCCGAATAGTGATGTACAAAGCTTCATTGTGTTGGGAGACATCTCTTGGCAAGTCTTCATCGCAGAAGGTGATCATGCTCCCATATAGGTGAGGATCATAGATTTGGTCCTTGTCTCGGGATAGAGTCATTAAACCCGTCGCTTCGTGCCTTTTTCTTGCGAGGTAGAGTCTTTGCCGAAGCCCCCGGGTTATACCGATGCCTTTTGTGGCGGTTGCCATCTCCAGTCAACATGTCGATTGAGTGGGAGCGCTGCATCAAGGCGTCGGTTTTTCTTCATCGGTGTATACTCTGAGCCGGACAAACCGAACTCGTCGACCCCGAGGGGGGCTGGACTTCTCGCAGCACTGCGGTATCCGAAAGTCTCAATTCTGTCGTTGGCAAGGTTTTTCTCGCTCTTTTACCCCTTTTTGCTTGGGGAAGACTGACCGGAGTAGAGTACATAATAATCAAATCCCCGAGATGGCTCCCCGAGCGTTCCCACACCGTTATCACCGGTCTCGAATCTCTCCCTCAATTTTTGCCGGAGGAAATTTTCTTTTTCTTAGGAGGACGGTCCTCGTGTATCCACTCCCGATAGTCCCTTTCAAGGCAATCGGGACAAATACAAATATCCCACCAAATGTGTTCTACTGGGCGATGGCGGATTTGGGACCTCGGGTTGAGCGGTCTGAATGACTTTGAGTGGGAACCGGTCCTGGGATCTGTCAGGCTCATCTCGTAGCGAGTGATCGGACTCCACCGGATAATGAGAGATATTGAGGTCCCGGAACGGGCACATGTTTGTCCTTCGGGGTAGCCCCGGTCGGTTGGGATATTGTTAAGGTCCCAAAGTGGCGTGTGGCCTCTTCAATCCAAGCTCGCCGTCCGTTTCCGGCGTTCTTCCAGTGGATTTGATGGCCGACCATATTTCTTTAACTGTTCCCTGATTTTCATCACTCAGGCCGATATTTGTGGGATCATCACTTTGAGAGGGGACAACCGACAAGATACCGAACTCTTTCGTCCCCCGATCGGCTGCGTTTGGGGGCCAGCTGCCCCGTAAGTCGGCGAGCAAGGAGTCCCGGCGGTGGAAACATAGGAATCTTGGGATAGCATCTTGATGTATCCGGACTATTAAGAAGAGGGGAGAACCCTCTTCCTTCTTTGCGGTAAAAGTGCCATCGGAATTGAGACTCGATAGTCAAACCATGACTTGCGACTACCCCCGAGGTCATCAATTTGAGCCTCATGTCGAAGTCTCATCTGCTTCTACCAACCGGATCCAATCGTCTGCATCGAGGGATTTTGGAGGACGGAGCAATGTTATCCCCATCATTACCGGCCGATGCGGACATATTCTCCAAACCCGGAGTCGGAGCAAACGGTGAAGCCGACGATGCGCTTGACTCTTCCCAACCGATCAAACGGTGACCCGGTGCCCGAAACCAAGCTTTGTGCGGAGTCATGGGGAAAGGACACGAAGGTTCAGATGTCCGGGAATGGAAGGAGGGTAGGTGTTTGGGCTTTTGGCTCATGCAACATGCGCTATTTGTTCACGTTTACTTAAAACATGTTTTATTAACCTAATCGGTTTGGAAAAGATTGCTCTTCTTTTTCGCAAACTACTCGATTCTGGATCGCCGGGCCCCGTCACTACGTCTATAAGCCCCTCGTATTCCACCCGTATTTCGACCTCCCGGGGTGGATGCCCTGCGAGGGTCCTATAGGGCAAGCGGGTCCCACCGACCGAAAGAAAACGATCCTAAAAGTCGGCGGGTAATCGAGTCTTAACGAGCATTCGATGTAAATTACGGACAAAGCCGACGTCAAAAGTCAAGATCGTGTCCGAGGGCTCGACGAAAAGTCGGCATGATTTGGACCGATAAGCGTCCACGATTGATTTTGACTTGTCGTCGCTAAGCCGTAATTAGGCATGGAATAGTCATTAATCCTTGATGACTCGGTGTCAATGCCGGAGTCGATGTATAATTTGTGCCGCCGAGCCGAAGTCAAGGCGCCGGTCAATATCTTGGTCAAAGTCTGCGGCGGAAAACCGGCAGAACTTCGACTGATTAGGGACCCGAAAGATATTGAGTCGGTATGCCGATAAAGGCTTGAAAGGAAAGGTCTATACACGGACAGGGCATGACACAGACCAGACTAAAAACCAACCGGGTCTCGGACAAAGTGTGTCACGGACAAGTGCATGGTCGACACGAGGCTCCATGGGATGTTTGGGTAGTCCTGTGCTCATCCGAGAGGCGTAATAAGACCAAACGGACCGCGACAAGGATTTCCCCGGGTTAAGGACGTAGTGTGCAGTGTACGGTCACGTGCGCGTAGTGTGCAAGCAGTCTATATTCTTTTTCTGAGTAAAATAGAGATTTTTTTATGTGTCTTAAAAAAAAATATGATGCATGACTTTTTTTGGAAATTTTCTTTTTTTTAAATCCTTTTTTTTTGATTTTTTTTTTTGAAATTTTTAATGAGCACATAAGCACGTAAGCACGAAAATTCCGACAGTTAGGGACATTATTCCGACAGTCAAAATTTTGAATTTCTCCGAGGCGGCCAAAACAACATGAAAATTGTGCAAAAAAAATCAACACACACACAAAAATGATTTTCAAAGCCGGGACGGAAGCTTGACCCTCAAAAGCTTTTTTTTTGAAAACGGTGATACCGGTACGTGGGATTGTTAGATGAAAGTTTCGTGTAGCTAGGAAACTTGGATCACGCAATAGGCAAAGGATGTGAGTACAGATGTGTCTCACAACTGTCCACACATCCACAGATAATGCAGCGGAATAAAACAATTAAATGTAAATAAAATGCAATAACTCAAGAGTTATATACGCTAACGTCTGTGTGATCGCAAACTAGGCTTACGCCCAAAAACCTTTTCACTATAAAAACTTATGTTTCTTACAAAAACAAATAAGTGAAAAACTAAAATATGAAAATACTAAACAAGTTCTAATCACCTTCTATGATATGAACAACTCCCCTTTCCCAAGTAGGACTTATTCAATCAGAAGTAAAACAAGAGAACTTTATAAAAACCTAGATGTGAGTTACGGATGTAAGCTCACAACCTAAACATAACTCAATCGAAAGCTATGAAGTATGTATGTTTTTTTTTCTCTAAAACCGTAGCTTCTCTTTGTGCTGAATGCCTTGTATTTATAGTGCACCATTGAGAAGATCTTCATGCAATCGACTTCTTCCTTTGTGAGATTCCTTTTCCTATATGGAAACATAAAACACACTCACAAGGAAATCAAATATTAGTAGGTTAGTCCTAATATAAAACTATGTACATAAATAAAAGATATTTACATGATTACAATCTCTTAATAAAAATAAGATACTTATAAATCTCCATGAAAGTCTCAAAATCTTCTTACCATAATAGAAGACAAATTAAATAAGGAAACATAAATATGTTCCCACAAAAACTCACGTTTTCAATCTCCCCTATTTTGGACTTTCTGGTCAAAGCCAAAGATTTATAACAAACATAATATTATGACCACAGAATATAGAAAGAGCATGACTCCCCCTGAATGGATGTGTGTCCAGATGTGTATACACATCCACACATAAAAAGCGCAAAACGAAATTAGAACAGAATACTAGCAGTTCATTAAGCAAAAGCAAAAACCATTCAGCCATGTCCTACTTAAAGCTATTACAAACCATTGTTTTAAAAACTAACAAACTAAAACAGAAAATTAAAATTGTCTTTAAAAACCATCAATTCAAAAAAACTTTTCTCCCCCTAAGTTAAAGTTCCCAGCCCCTCCAACTAGTAGCAGACACAGCAGTGTTCCAAACTTTATCTCCTCCAAAAGCAGCAGCAGCATCAGCATCTCCCCCTTTTTGAGCAGAAAGTGAAGCATGCCATTTGAGAAGATTATCCTTAAGTGCTTTAAGGTTGTTGGCATGGGCGTGGAGGCTTGAGCTTGAGCTTCGGATCTGGCAATCTCAGCATCTAAATCCTTCATCCGAACATCAAATGGAGCTACGGTGTGGGTTCAGATGTATCCACATCTGGCATAGTAATTTCAGGAGAGGTACCCACAGGGAGATCAACATGCCTTTGCTTAGGGTCTAACAGAGTTTTGGATTCCTTAAATAAGGCAAAATTATCAACTCTTTCTTCTCCTTTTTCAGCCTTTACCCCATTGGCAATGAGAATTTGGGATATCAAGGAAGGGTAAGGTAATGACCATTTCTTGGATGGAGACTCACCATAATCACAAATTTTCCTAAAGATAAATTCCCCAAAATTAATGTGCCTCTTAATTCCCAATCTATACGAAGATCGGCTTGCACCCTAGTGACAGAGGTTTTGTTATTTGAGGGGCAAAGATTGGCAACTAAGATAGTGTGGAGAAAACAGTAAAGAGAGGATAAAGAGCCACTTCCTAAATCTTTAGGCTTTACTGGCCAAGAGGTTACCTTGCCATGGGTAATTGCAGACACAAGATCATCATCCTCAATAGAAACCACATCATCCAAATGATCATACAACCCAAGAAAATCATTGATGATAGAAGGGGTAAAAGGAACAAATACTCCTCTAACATAAACACCAGGAGAATGAGGATAAGTTTTATCTAATCCCTTAGGCAGATTTGCATAGAACTCATAAATCAATTTGGGGTAGAAGGGAAGGGGATGGTCCAGATCAAGAATAATCCTCTTTCCTCAAAAACTTGTCCATACCAAGTTTAGTAAAAGTCTCCCTATCCCTTTTCATCTCAACAACAAAGGCTTTAGAGGAAATTAAAGTAAACCTATCAATGTACTTTTTGGATAAAAACTTTTTGGAAAAGGGTTTGGGGGTAGAGACCGGAAGAAACGTAAGATGACATACCTGTTCGGCTTTCTTTCGAGTAGATGTGCGTCTAGATGTGGGCACATCCTTAGACACATCCTTCACAGGAATGGAACAATAATGGGTTCAACCTCGGTGTCATCGGCATCGAGTGGAATCAATTTCTTGGTCTTCTTTTTCTGATCAAGTTCTTCTCTTCCTAGCTTGTAGTTCTCATCGAGCGGTATCATCATCATCGAACTTGAGTCGGTTTCATCATCAAAAGGCTCTAAGTCGGTTGCGGCCATCTTTTCTTACCCTTTAAATCCATTAAAATTTTAGCTAGGGGCTCTTCATCACTAAAGGATATAAAGTCCTCAACGGGACTAGAGACCAAGGAACGAGAGGGCTCAACAACGGGAGCGGACAAAATATCCTCGAAGGAGAAACAATAGGGGGATAATGGGATCGAGATGAGATTATGGGAGGAATAGGAGCAATTGGCTCAACGGACTGCGTGGGGAACAGTCTCAACGGGGATCAAAGGTTCAACATGGGGAGGAACATCGGGAATAAGCGATTCAACAAGGGGAACAACCACGAAGAAGGGTAACGGCGGGACCTACTAACGAGAGGAAGGGGAATAGATGATTTAGCCCTAGTCACGACAAGAGGAATTATTACCTCATCTTCTTCTTCTTCTTCAAGAACAATAGCGAGTTGAAGATTTCCCGCCAGGCTTCTTTAGGTTCTTGGCTTTGTCGGACTCGACGGCTTGCGAACCCTACCGGATCGACGAAGAGCACATTTGGGGGACCGGAGTTGTAGACTTTGGGGGTTTTACTTGGGACAACTTCCTCTTCTTAGTTGAAGAAGGTTCCTCAGCAATGGCGACATCCGATGGTGGGATCACCGGAGAGGATGGAGCTTTAGGGTTTTCATTGGTTGAAACAGCCACAGGTTCCAATGACGGAGATTTGGGAGAAGAAGCTTCCATTGTTGGATCAGATGAGGGTGATGGAGAGGAGAAATCTGCAAGAAACTTTGAGATTACAGGGTTTAGGAGTATGGAATCCTCTCTCTTAGCTATTGAAATCGGAACAATGTCAAGAACATCTTCTTCTCTAATGTTCGAATGCTCGGCCATTTAACAGAGTGATTTGGGTTGGTTGAACAGTGCAAAAAGAAATTAATGCACAGTGTGTGAGATTGTGTGCAAAGAGGAGGAAGAACAAAGGGTTTTGTCAAGGTTTATGGGGGATGGGACGGATGTGAGGTATATTAAATACTCACAGCTCCCCCTTTCCTACTAAAATTAGGAATCCTTTTTCAAAGAGGTTTAACATACCTCAAAATCCTTAAGAGTCCTCCAACGGCTAGAAAACCTTTGAGGTTACAACACACAAGGACCTTCCAAGAAAATAAGGGATTAAAATAAATCAAGATTTTGTAAGATTTTTATGAAAACAAAAATTACTTCGGCATATCTTTATTTAAAACAGAATCCCAAAAGAATTTTTTAACCTTTTCAAACAAGGATTGATACACACCTTTTCTTTTCATGAAAGATATTGGAGATCAAAAACTTATATAATCAAAGAGTGAATTAAGAGAGAAAATTAATTAACTAACATATTTACAAAGCTCCTATATGTCCTAAAAAAATGCAATATGCCTAACATGATGCAAACACACAGGTGAAGGAAATATTCTCAGCTTATGGATGTGGCATAGGATGTGAGTCACAAATGGGGACACATTTAGATCACAAAAAGTCAATGAGCAATAATCCAATCTGCACAGCCTCTAGGATGCATCCACCAATTTTTTGTTGTGGATTTTTGCAATGTGAGTAGCTTTCACTTTACTTGATCCCAAAGATAGCCCTTTTTCCCAATGATCTTATCAAGTTTGACTTCAAGATTTCTTATGAAAATCACTTGATCACAATGGTATGGCTTCATACTAAGGGTGAAGCAGCTGTTTCTCACACATATATATAAATTTTTTTTTTCTTTTTAGCACCCACTGTGAGATACCTAGGAAGGTTATACCAAGTTATCAAAAGATTACATGGACGAAATACTCACAATTAAGTGATCAAAAATAATGTCAAAGATGAAGACTCACAAGTGACCACACTTAGAAATTTCGTGCTAATGCATGATATTTTTGGATTTTTCTTTTTATGATTTTTTTTTTTTTTTTTTTTCGGTTAAACTAATCTACGGATGTGTTAGAGGATGTGAGACACATACTGGTCTCACAACCTTAGATATCACACAAGCCAAGAGACTTCCTCAAGGAGGAAAATCTCTCCAAATCTAATGCCTTTGTAAATATATCGGCCAATTGATTTTCGGTCCCAACAAATTCCGGACACACGGTTTTGCTCTACAAGATCTCTAATGAAATGATGTCTAATATCAATGTGCTTTGTTCTAGAATGTTGAACAGGATTTTTAGATATGTCCAAGGCACTTTTGTTATCACAAAAGCGATCAAAACTTTGCTATTTAATCCATAATCTTTTAGCATTTGATTCATCCAAAGTAATTGTGTGCGGCAACTCCCAAGGGCAACATATTCGGCCTCGGCGGTGGACGAGGACACACAATTTTGCTTCCTACTATACCAAGACACAAGATTATTACCTAGGTAGAAACATCCACCGGTGGTACTCTTTCTATCATCACTATTTCCAGCCCAATCGAGAATCGGTGTACCCAACCAAATTTGTGTTTGTTTCTTTAGAGTAATGCGAGACCTAGGTTCACGGTCCCACTCACATACCTAATGATCCTTTTCAATGCTTTAAGATGGGACACTTTAGGGTTGGCTTGGTATCTAGCACGAGACATACACGAACATAATGTCGGGTCTACTTGCGGTGAGGTAAAGCAAACTTCCTATCATGCTTCTATAAAGGGTTTGATCAACACTCTCACCATCGGAATCATGACTTAGTTTTGGGAAGATCCCATTGGGGTTCTTTGATGTGAAGAGTGTTCAAGCTCAAACTTTTTCACAAGATTCTTGGCATACTTAGGCGTGAAATGAACATACCATCTTTGAATTGCTTAATACTGTAAGCCTAAGAAAAAGTTCAACTCACCTACCATACTCATCTCAAATGTGGAAGTCATGCTATCCACAAATTCGGCTAGCATTGGATCGGAATTTGATCCAAACACAATGTCATCTACATAGATTTGTGCCACAAGAATCTCTTTCTTGTTTCTCCTCACAAACAAGGTTTTGTCAACCTCACCTCTCTTGAATCCTAGTTGAAGCAAATGGTCGGTCAATCTACCATACCAAGCTCTAGGGGCTTGCTTTAGCCCATACTGAGCTTTCTTCGGTTTATACACATGATTAGGATATTTGGAGTCCACAAAGCCTTTAGGTTGTTCAACATAGGCTTCCTCATTTAATATCCCATTTAAAAAGGCACTCTTGACATCCATTTGATGAAGAGTAATCTTGAGGTAACAAGCAATGGCTAACAAAAGCCTAATGGACTCAATTCTTGCAACGGGAGCAAATGTCTCCTCAAAGTCAATTCCCTCAATTTGAGTATAACCTTGAGCAACTAACCTAGCTTTATTTCTAGTTATCACACCTTGCTCATCGGTTTTGTTCTTAAAAATCCATTTGGTTCCTATGACATTACCATGTGAGGGTCTAGGAACAAGAGTCCATACCTCATTCTTCTCAAATTGAATTAATTCATCTTGCGTAGCCATAATCCGGTCGGCATCTTTCAATGCTTCGGTAACATTCTTAGGTTCAATTTTAGAAACAAAACAACGAAGCTTACGGGAGTATCTTTGAGGAGCAACTCCATAAACCGGCCATCTTTCTATAATCAACTTTATCCTTTTGTCTAGTTCTCAATTGAGCATGCACATCTCCCACAACTTGTGAAGTGGGGTGGTTTTTACGGATTTTAGAAGGGATATCCTTTGACCTATCCACACACCCATTCACATTACCTTACGGAGCATCATCTGATCGAGAATCGGAAGGCGTCCTCGGTTACGGGAGTTTGAGTGGATGTGGGTGCGAATGTGGGTTCGAGATGTGGAGCGGATGTGTCCACATCCTTGGTTACATCCTTGTCGGGTTCATCATTTTTAACGGCCTTTGGAAGTTTCTTTTGCTTTTTCGGCTTTGTTTCTTCATCCTTCCGATCCGGTAAGCAACACGAAACATCATCCTCGGCAGTCTTGAGGTTAAGATCAAGTGAGTCATCAAATTTAACATTAGCGAGATTCCATAATGGTCTTAGTTTTGAGATTGAAAACTCTGTAAGCTCTACTGTTGGTGGAATAGCCCATGAAAATTGCTTTGTCACTTTTTGAATCAAACTTGGACGGGTATTCTCTATCATTGAGAATATAACAAACACAAC
The DNA here is from genome assembly GCA_022495995.1 of Adenophora triphylla var. japonica. Lineage (NCBI taxonomy): Eukaryota > Viridiplantae > Streptophyta > Magnoliopsida > Asterales > Campanulaceae > Adenophora > Adenophora triphylla. The sequence continues at coordinate 27,277 of JAFEMH010007279.1, forward strand.
CAAACACATGAAAATATTTTACGGTTGGTTTCTTTCCAAGGAGAATTTGATATGGGGTGACAGTGCTACCAATCCTTAGGAACACCCTATTGCCAATGTGGCAAGCGGTGTTTAAAGCTTACGCCCAAAATTTTTGGACAAGTTCTTTGAACTTAGCATGACTCTAGCCATTTCTTGCAAGGTTCTATTCTTTCTTTCGGCAATTCCATTTCTTTGTGGGGTGATTGGTGCGAAAACTCATGAGTGATTCCCTTAGAATTGCAAAAATTGGTGAACATTTGATTCTCATATTCGGTGCCATGGTCGAGACCTAATCCTCACGGTCTTAAGACCATAAAGATTTCTAACTCTTTTGTACCAATTCTTGAATTCTCCAATTGTTTCGACTTTTCTCTTAAGAACATTACCCAAGTGTACCTAGAATAATCATCAACACGCACAAAGGCATACTTTTTCCTACCAAAGCTTTCTACTTCAATAGGTCCCATTAAATCAGTGTGAATCATCTCCAAACATCTAGTTGTGGAGCATTGTTGGACCTTTTTATGTGATGCTTTTGTTTGTTTTCCCTTTTGACATGAACCACGAGACATCGGGGTTCTTGAAGTTCGGTTTAGGGAGGTCTTTAATGGCTTCAAACCTTTGAAGTTCTTCCGGAGTTCTACAGCTAGCATGCCCTAATTTTTGGTGCCATAGATTGACATCATTAGCTTTTGAGCTTAGGCAAGAAAGATTGTCACCAAATTGGTAACAATTATCGCGAGATCTAGGACCGGTAAACACACATTTATTATCCTTATCAAACACTTCACACAAGTGCTTATCAAACTTCACAAATAGGTCATCATCACACGGTTGATCGATGCTTATTAGGTTGGCTTTCAAGCCTTCCACATGGTACACATTGTGCAATTTTGGGAGACCCTTGACATCTAGGGTTCCTTTCCCAACAATCTTTCCTTGAGCACCACCACCAAAATTTACTTTCCCTCCATGTATTTCTTCATAATCAAGAAGGACTGCTTGGTTTCCAGTCATGTGCCTAGAGCACCCACTATCAAAATACCAAGAGCCAGAGACAGTACTCTTGAGGGAAGAGTAGACAACATTGCAGGTGGTAATTGGTTTGGCTACCCACCTGTTTAACAGTTTTCTTTTGGGTTGCGAGAGGTCTCGGATTATTTGGATGTGTGTTAGAATGTGCATACATCTTCTCACACATCCGAGGTTTAAAACTACCGGATTTTTATCGGCCTTGAGTTTGTAATGAAGGGCCTAATGTGACCAGGAGCTAGGCAGTAATGGCAAATGTAATGCCTCTTCCTTGGTCTCTTCTCACTCAGAATGACTTTTTCTTTAAAAGCTTGTTTTTTCACACTTTTAGAGGTAGAACCCTCATATCCCTCCTTTACAAAATTATTTTCAAAACCTATACCAATTTTGTCACGTTGACCCATGGAAAAAGCTTCTTCCATTTTCATTTTACTTTTGTTTAACTTAGTGAAAGTATTATCAGCTTTTTCACATTCATTCTTGAATTTTTCAAGGTCAACTTCTCTTTTGGTCACAAGGACTTCAAGTCTTGCAATGGTATCCTTTTGAGCATCATTTTCTTTTGAAAGTACAGCTTTTTCATCTTCACAAGCAGCCAATTTATCAGACAGAGATTTGTTTACCTTAACAAGTACCTCAATTTTGTCCAATCTTTTCATCCAATCTGTATGTAGCTCCTTGTATGTGGCAAAGAGTTCCTCATAGGGAATGTCTCTTTCTTCATCTTCATCATCTGACTCTCCTTTTACAGAAACGGTTCGGCACCGATTCGGATGTGACACCGGATGTGTACACAACCGAACCCACATCCAAGGGATTTTCGGGAGTATATTCTTCTATATCTGCAGAAAAAGCATTAAACACAAGAATGGCAATTTAAGACAGACATGTTAGCCACTTCTTCTTCCTCATCCTCACCGTCACTAAGGGTAGCGTAAGCTCATTCCCTTCTTTTTAAGTGTGTTAGCACACTCATTGGCATAATGACCAAATCCACGACATGCCCTACATTGGACGATTCGGATGATTTATTTTCAAAACTTGGTTTCTTGAATCCGGTGTCGGTGCTAGGTTTTGGCTTTTCGGCGATCTTTGGAAGTAGGTCTATTGGGGAATTTGCTTATCCTTCTATTTTTCAAGATAGAACTGAATTTCTTTGAAATAAAAGCTACATCCTCATCTTCAAGATTGGACTTGTCAATTTCGTAGGATAATTCCACAAGCTCTTTTGATAGAGCGGCTGGCACTTTTAAGGGCAAGGCTGTGTGTTTTGTTCTTCTTCGAGCCTCAAGGTTAAGCTCAAACACGGTCAAGATTCCTATGATAGTGTCAAGACCTACGGTGTTTGTGTCCTTTGTTTCTTCAATCACGGCTACTTTTATGTTAAACCTTTCGAGGCAAGGTTCTTAGAATTTTACTAACAAGTCTTGCATTGGAGATAGATTCTCCTAGACTTGTGCATTCATTTGAAATCTCATGAATCTTAGCGGCATATGACACAATATCCTCGGTTTCTTCCATTCGAAGTAACTCAAACCTATCCATTAAAATTCTAAGCACTGGTAGCCTTCACACTTGGTGCTCCCTCACATTGAGTTTGCAAAATATCCCAAGCGGTTTTGGCTATACTTTCATTTGTTATAAGCTTGTACATATTCCCGAAACATGGCTGGAAATAGCACCCATGGCTTTTGAATTGTAATTTGCGGCTTGTATTTCATCAAGAGTCCATTGTTCTTCGTGTTTTCTTTCAAAGAAGGACTCACCAACACCGAGAAGATGGCTTTTTCTCCACAGTAGGAGGTTGCCATGCAACAAGAATGCACATCCAAGCTCTTTCATCAATACTTTTGATGTAATTTCGCATCTTAGACTTCCAAAGAGAATAATTTGTGCCATCCAAGACAGGAGGCCTATTTTGGTGATTTTGGCATTCCATAATGACTACACTTTCTGGATCAACACTCAGTAATATTTCGAGAGTTGGCTCTGATACCAATTGAAAGTTTCGTGTAGCTAGGAAACTTGGATCACGCAATAGGCAAAGGATGTGAGTACAGATGTGTCTCACAACTGTCCACACATCCACAGATAATGCAGCGGAATAAAACAATTAAATGTAAATAAAATGCAATAACTCAAGAGTTATATACGCTTACTGATCTGTGTGATCAGCAAACTAGGCTTACGCTCAAAAACCTTTTCACTATAAAAACTTATGTTTCTTACAAAAACAAATAAGTGAAAAACTAAAATATGAAAATACTAAACAAGTTCTAATCACCTTCTATGATATGAACAACTCCCCTTTCCCAAGTAGGACTTATTCAATCAGAAGTAAAACAAGAGAACTTTATAAAAACCTAGATGTGAGTTACGGATGTAAGCTCACAACCTAAACATAACTCAATCGAAAGCTATGAAGTATGTATGTTTTTTTTTCTCTAAAACCGTAGCTTCTCTTTGTGCTGAATGCCTTGTATTTATAGTGCACCATTGAGAAGATCTTCATGCAATCGACTTCTTCCTTTGTGAGATTCCTTTTCCTATATGGAAACATAAAACACACTCACAAGGAAATCAAATATTAGTAGGTTAGTCCTAATATAAAACTATGTACATAAATAAAAGATATTTACATAATTACAATCTCTTAATAAAAATAAGATACTTATAAATCTCCATGAAAGTCTCAAAATCTTCTTACCATAATAGAAGACAAATTAAATAAGGAAACATAAATATGTTCCCACAAAAACTCACGTTTTCATTAGACCACAATTTATCCCCAACTCGTGTTAGGAGGCGATAACGGGAAATTTAGTGGTTTCCACCAATATACCAAATACCATTTTTTTTTTTTAAAAAAAAGCTTAATCCCCAGCGGAGTCGCCACTGTGATGAATGTGCCATTCGAAAATTTTCCCATTTTTTTTGTGTTTGAAAAAATCAACGAAAACGGAGTCGCCACGCCATTTTAATTTTGAGGGCCAAAACTTTGAAAAAAGCTCGAGATCAGAGATTTAGGTTCGGAGGTCATGTTACGCGTCGGGAAGGACGTTAGTGTGCACCCGACGCGCCTCGTAAAACGAGTCTTCCAAGCTGAAAATCATTTGTGTGTGTGTGTGTGTGTTTTGGCCAAAATAAGTTGAAACTCAGAAAAGTAAAAATTGGGATATCTTTTTAAGACTTTAAACTGATCCCATGATTTTTTGGAAGATTTTTGGATTGAGATTTGGTACTCAAAAGACCTTTTGAAGTTGAGAGCCATTTCTGCCAGAATGAAAAAGGCAGTGGACCTTTGATTTTGAAAGGGATTCAAGGGTCTTAAAACTTCATAATCTGGATAAACTCAGAGAATGAAAGTTGTTCTAGACACCTTGAATAAAGTTTTTGCGAAGGAAATTTCCATTTTGGAGAAGATTTGAGGGGTCAAAACCTTCTGGAAACCTCAGATATGAGATCTGGATTCCCAGAAGCTGATGAACTAGCCTCTGAAAGAAAATTTGAAAAGAGGAGTTTTACTCACCCAAAAAATAAAATAAAAATATGTCTGGAAAGCTCTGGATGTTGGCTAAAAAAAGTTTTTTGTAGTCAACACCAAATTCCAAGTTCATCTGTGTCCAAAAATTAAGACCATGGACTGAGGTCTGAGAAAATTGCTACTGGACAGCAACTTCTCAAGAAAGAAAATATGATTTTAAAGGGGGTTTTGCATCCATGCTTGTCCCCATTTCCCTAGGTTTTGGTTAGTGATCACTAGACATTTTAGTGGTGAATCAACTATACCAAACCATCCTTGGGGTACATTAGGACTAAGCATTTCATTTGCTTGGGAAGGGGAATTTTATCCTTTGAAATCAAGATTTTATGCTTGAAAATGGTTTTTAGGGTTTTGAAAATGAGTTTTCTTTGCAAGAAAGTAAGAAAACTTGAAAATAATTTTGATCTTTGTAGAAGATCATCCATGGAGATGGTCTTCCATGGTGATCTTCTTAGATCTAGAGCAAGAAGATGAAAGAACTACATTTTGTAGTTTGAAGATGCATGCATGGATGAGATTTAGGGTTAGGAAGAGGAGGGTTTACCAATCTTCCTTGTGTTATTGAGTGTTTGGCTTGAGTGTATGAGTGTTTAGGGCTTTAATATGAGAGTGAGTGGATGAGTATGAGTTGGGAAAGATTGGAGAGAAAATGGTGACAATTCAAGTGAATTCTCACTGTTTTCTCTCTATATTTCGCCAGAGGTTCGGTGCAAAAATGTGTTTTTTTTCCTTATTTTTGTGACTGGAGGGCTCAATTTATAGCCCTCCTGAAAATGCAAACTCATCCGCGCGGATGGAGCCAGTCAGCGTGCACTGTTCATTAAATGCAGCTTCAGCTTTGGACAAGAAGAATATTTCTTTTCAAAATTCAAATTAACAGCCAGTTTTTTGTGTTTCCAGCCATTGCCATTTTTGGTTTTCTTCTTTTGTTTTGCTTTTTGAGATTCTTTTTAAGGTTTAACCTTAAATAACAATGCCCATTTTACCCTCACTTTGTTAGAAATGTTAGGATAGTTAGGAATTGTTAGAAATGTTATAACTTTCGTTAATTTTCTAACGAAAATTCTAACAAGCTCAAATTGGAGCACTTACAAATGGGCATGAGTTTGTGCTAGTAGCCATCGACTACTTTACCAAGTGGGTAGAGGCCAAGTCTTACAAGGTCCTCACTAAGAAGGTTGCTCAGTTCATCAAAGAAAACATAATGTGCAGATATGGGGTGCCCAACGAGATCATTTCCGATAATGGGTCGCACTTTGAAGGGGACTGCGATAGGTTGCTGTCAGAATTCAGAATCACTCGCCACAAGTCGTCTCCGTACAGACCTCAGACTAATGGAGCCGTGGAAGCTGCTAATAAGACGCTCGAACGGATCATCCGGAAAATGGCCACCCGTGGTCGTGATTGGCCCGAAAAGCTGCACTTGGCACTCTGGGGCTACAGAACGTCTGTCAGAACAGCTACAGGAGAAACTCCTTTTGCCTTAACCTATGGGATGGAAGCAGTGTTACCAGTGGAGTTGGGAATCCCGTCATTAAGGATCCTCCCGGAAAACAGTGTCAATGAAGTAGAATGGTTGCGCAGCCGGCATGATGAGTTAGCCCTGCTTGATGAAAGAAGGCTAAAAGCCATGGAACACACCTGAGCCTACCAGAGGCGGATGGCCAGAGCGTTTGATAAAAAGGTCAAGGCCAGAGACATCAAAGAGGGTGACTTAGTATTGAAAGTGAAGCCCCCTACCAGAGACAACCCCCTGGGAAAATGGGAACCCGTTTGGATCGGCCCTTATGTGGTGCAGAAGATACTATCGGGAGGAGCCATGAAGCTTGCAGACCTGGACGGCAATCCCTTTGTCCACCCAGTCAACGGTGATAAGCTCAAAAGATAATATGTCTAAAAGAAAAATAAAAAAAAAAGGTGCAATAAGAGTAATACCCGGCTAATTTGAAAACCCTAAAAAGGGCGGTCTAGAGCAAAAGACGGGGTTGCACATAGAAAAAAAAAAGAAAAATCTTAGTGCAAAAAGAGTAATGCCCGGCTAGGCTAAAAACCCCAAAAAGGGCGGTCTAGGCAAAAGACAGTACGCACATAAAAAAAAAAAAAAAAAAAAAAATATATATATATATATATATATATATATATATATATATATATATATATATAAAAGTTCACCAGAATGAACTACGAAGACCTGAGCCCCTTAGTCTTTCTTGTAAAAGGGGAACGTAGGCAGCCATATATGGTTCGGTCTAAACAATAAAAAGGACAATCAAGCTTCCATGAAGTGCGTCCTAAATAATAAAGGGTATTTCAGTTTTCATAAAACGGGTCCCAATCAATAAGACATTTGAATTTCCATGAAATGTGTCTTGACTAATTTCTAAGATAATATTTCTTGTTCATTACAAGTTAAAAATTTCTTGATGAGTTCAAGCACGGTCTACTCTTGACTCTGCTAACCTGCTACAAAGATCTAAAATACAAAAAAATGCCTAAATAAAACTAATGTGTTTGCAAAATGGCAATAAGGGAATCCTAAGAAAAGATCTGTCAGTCGTCATTCGCTGAGTCTTCTTTGGTCTTCTTCCCTTTACCTCGACCTCGTCGAGTTTTCTTTCTCTTCTTTTCTATAAGGTCGGTATCCCTTATCCCGATCTCCGGTATCCTCACTGGAGCCTCTATCAAACCCGTGTCAATAAGTGCCCTCTCTACACGAGCACGAGTCCGCACTTCCTCCCTCTGAGCCCCAGTCAAAGGAGCGACCTCGGACAATCTCTTGTATCGAGCCTCCATATCTCTGATCAGGTCACCCGACTGGTTATGGCGACTCGCCTTAGCCTCAGTCTCCCTCAGAGTCCTACTCGAGTCGCAGTCGGCCCCCAATAAAGCCTGACGTCTCTCCCCCAGAATGACCTGAGTCGCTCCCATCTCCCTCTCGTACCAGTCCAAGTAGACAGTGGTCAAGATGGTGCTCTTCACTGCTCCTGAAGATAGCCCTGGGTGGGAAAGCAGCATATGTCCAAGCCCTCGAGAAGAATGAGAAGCTGGCTGGATCTCTCATGTCCAATGGCACCACCTCCATGGTCCGGATGTCCTCCCAATCACTCAATGGCTCCTGTAAAGCCCCAAACTGCCTGGATACCAAACAGGGTATATAGAAGGACGACCAGCAGAACCCTGGAACCCTCACAGCATAAGACTCCTGAAATATCCTCCTGGTCTGCAATCTCCAGTGAGGTATCCACCAACGGATGTCCGAAGTGGATAGCCTAGCCATCGTCAGCTCCCAGCTACCCTGATCCTGTTGCCTCGGTGCACCTCTCCGAGAAATCACCCAAGGGCACTGAGTCGGCAAAGCCCCTGGCAAAGCCCCGAGCCTCTCTGCTGACCATAAAGTCGGCCACGAGTGGACTCCCGGAACCTCATGAAATGGTCTCCCCTAGCCATCCTGTCAATGCCATGAAGGGTCTCACCCAAAACCCAGTGGGACAATGTCCTTCCCAGCCCTGCAGTCTCTGACCATGTCCAAGAGACCACCATGACAGATCCCCACGGACTCAACAGTGAACAGGGCAGAAAATATGCAGAGAATGAAGGCATCCATAGCCACTGTGGTCGCAGCCATAGCCGGAGACCCAAACCTGCTCGGGATATCAGAAAGGTCAATCCTGTCCGGGGCTATCATCATCCCCTCAGCCTCCTCCAAAGAAATCTGCAGAAAAGATGCAAGCTTTACCGCCACCGGCACGTCTCCGACCAGCGGAATAGATATAGCCTCAATTTCTGGACCCCCAATCAAGGCTCGGAAGTCTTCATGCGTTGGGACAATCTCGTTGTAAGAAAAGCAGTAAACATATCTCCGGACGTCCCAAAACCTTGCTGCTGCCCTCAAAAGGTCCCAATCGGGCGGGAGATCCCTCAAATGCCATAAAGACTTGATCTTGAAGGAAGAATCAAGCAGCCCCTTGTGAGATTGGAAGTTATGCTTCACCCAAGATTGAAGATCGGACAGAAAACGGTCTCGCTTCCCCCTTTGCAATCTGACGGGCTTCTCCATTGCAAAATGACCAAAGATGGTGTCTTTAAGTCCAAAATGTGCTCTGGGAACAATTGGGACAAGTCTAAGTTGAAAATGAAATGAAATAGCCAAGCCTTGCTTTTATTCAGAAAATAACCGGTTCGAGACGGGCGTGAGCCGCACGGCTTCATTTGCCCTCTGGACAAAACCGCACGGCTACATTAGCCATCTGCAGAAAAAATTCTGCAGCAACAAAGTTGCTGCCCAAGGGAGTTTTCACCCCACTTTTTCAACCAAAACCTGTACAAAAACATATCCAGAAGCCATTCAAGCATTTATATACCATTATAAATCATTTTGGCCCAATTTCAGCCCCAATTCCAAGCAAAAAGCTGTCCCGAGGCTCAGATAATATGCATATTTAAAAAGCATAAATTAGGAAAGTAAATAAAATAGTAATACAATGTCTTCGCCCCATCGGCGCCCAAATAAAGCAAAAAATAAACAAAGTGTGCATCAAATGTGTTAATTGTTTGTTTTGTTCCTAAATCCATTCTAGAGACCTCCTAGGCCTCCGATTCTTCTTCATCTTCATCACTACTCAGCTCATAAATGCTAGCCTCCCTCATCAGGTCCTCCTGGTCGCTCACATCAGACAAATGGACATTATCGTGCCCATACTCAACCAGCTGCTCCAGAATGTCAGCGTTGGGTTCCCGCCCCGAGGCATGGCACTGGAAGAGTACTCCGAGGCCGATGAGGTAGACGATGTGCCCCCGACATGCCGTCTCTTGCGCCGGAGCTCCTGTGCATCCGGCTACGCCTTTGAAGCGCGAGCCGGCTTCCTCGAAGGGACCGGCACATGTCCTTCCGGCCCCTATTCTACACGACCGGCCTATCATAAGTGCGAGTGGAACTGAGAAAAGAAGAGAAAAATCTCAAAAAAATCTCGAGAAAATCTCGAGAATTGCAAAAAGCAAAGAAAGGCGAAAAAAGGGAAAGACCCTAAAAGTATACTTACAGTCTTTGTCGGGCGGCGGGGTATGCGAGGCTCCCTAGTGTCGGAGACGGGAATCCTCATCCTCCTCGGAACTCCATGGACCATATAGGACGGATGCGCGGGGAGGGATCGGCGGGTCGATAGGCTCATCACTCCCCGTATCCACAGTGACCGCCGGCTTTACTAGCTTCGTGGCGTCCTCGGTCGTTGCTCCACAAACACGGCGTAGGGGTATCCATGTCAAAGTACTCCTCGGCGGCCACGCACTGCACAGTACCTAGCAATCTCATCCTGCGGCCAATCCACGGGGCTGCGGCATCCGTCTTTGGAGGATCTGAGGAGTAATGGCGTCCAATGGAGGGACATGGCCATCTTTGCCTCGAGAAACGGTCCCCCAAATATATGACATCACATGTCGGCCCCGTAAGCCATTTCCATTGCCTCGTCGCCTCAATGGCCTCTCCCGGCCAAAATCTCAGGATACGCCCCAAGGGTAGAAGTCCACTCCGTCGTGCCCATCCCTGTTGATGACCGGCCTCACCATCTTGTAGTCAAAAGTAATCCGGGTCTTTCCCGTGAACTTATCCCTCGCATCTCCCCTCCAGCGAACCATAGCAGGAAAGATGGTGATATCACTCTGTTGGTTCCACGGAAAGAACCTGATCACCTCACAGAACCAGACCTGCATGTTCAAAACATCAAAAGGGTCATTTCTCTCTCATAAAAGTCTCAAGACAAGAAAAGAAAGAGAAAGAAAAGGAGACTACCTCAAGGGCAAAGGAAAAGCAATCCATGGAAGCAGCCTTGTTCCGGCTGTACATGTCTAGAGAGAAGTAGAGCTCTGCCAATCCGGCCTCGCCCCACGAGACCGTCCCAATCCCGCCAACATCCTCCAGAGAGTCGAGGAGGCTAGTCATGGCCAGAGTCCCAGAATTTGCGAAGATGGTGACCGACAGCATCAACCACACAAAGGCTCTAGCAAGCTGGTGGGCGGTCACATCGCTAACGGCAAAGTCCCGTATGCAGTTCTGGACTGCCACCTCGACATTTCGCGTCTCCATACCTAGCCCCTTGGGAATCAGCTCAAATCCAACTAAAGCTCGAAACTCCTCAGCTGTAATGTGGTCTCTCCAAGTCACGGGCCTCCCAGTGAGCGTAGACCCGGTAATAGCCAGTGAAATCGGCGGAGTCACTGTCGGCTCTCCCGGCTCGGATGGAAGCTATGGGTGCTATCCCACCAAAACTCGAGATAGGGCTGGACCAAGCCCTTGCTCTTCGAGGTGATGTGGATCCCCCTGTCGATAGCCTCGATGAATAAATCTAGGCCGGTAGCCCGCACCAGCTGCTTGGGATTCACCCCATTCTTCTCGAAATATGGCATCCTCTGCCAAAGTCTGACTGCTATCTCAGATGGTCCCCTGGATTTGTTCTCCTGTAGACAAGCACAACAAAGAAGTGTGTCAATCATTCATCATTTTCAAAAGCATGCATATATTCAAAAGTGCACATGTTTTCAAAAGAAAAGCATTCACAAAAGTTTTTCTAGCATCATTTGCATCAAAAAAGCGTCTTTCATCACTTGAAACACGTCATGTCAAGTCCCATTGCTTTCCTAAAGCACGAAATCACAATTTTCACAATTCTTTGCACATAAGCATTATTCTTTCAAAAATGGCATGCATGAATCCTTTTCCTCTTCCAAAAATCTTGTTTTCTCATTGATAATCAAAATTTTGACCTAGTTCTAGCCCATGCAAGAACTCCGTCTCACTTTAGACAATTATCATTCTTACTTTATTTTCGAGAAAAAAGTGGGTCATTCCCATTATTTTTGTCAAACAAATTGCACATTGCATATTCTTAGCCTCATAGGTTCATCGTCAATGTCTCAAAATCATTCAAAAATCCTAGGAAAATCCTAGAAAATTCTTAAAATTCGGGTCAAGCCCTAAATCAATGAAAACTCAATCAAAATCGACGGAATTGAGCCAAATAAGAATGCTTACCCCAACCGATCGCGGGTTCGTCGATTTGTGCTCCCTTCTCCCCGGGTAAAGCTCCGACGGAGGCGTAAGAAAGTCATACTTTCTTTCCGTTCGAACGAGCTCTTTCCTCCTCCTTCTCGCAGCCGCGGAGATATTTCTTCTTGCTTGCCTCGGTATAGGATTGCCCTCCGGATCCATTCCAATCGGTAGAAGCAAAGGAAATTGAAGAATTTTGAAGAAATTCTCTCCTTCTTCTCTCTCTTCCTCGGCAGCTCTTGGGCGGCAATAATGCCCAATGCCCGTTCAAATCTGTTTTAAATAATCTGGAAAAATCAAGCTTCTAGCCGTACGGCTTCTTTTTCTCCATCTCATGTCGGGCGGCCTCATTCGCTCTGAGCAGAAAATTACAATCCTGCCCCTGGACCTTCCATTTGGGCATGCAATTCCCGTTATCTTTTAACTAAGATAACATCTTTTCCAGAAGATATCCCTTATCTCCTAAGCAATTGAGCTTTCTTCCCAGTCGCCTCCGTTAATTCCGTTATAACGGGATAATGCTAGGTGACAACCTCCGAATTGTCAAAACTCTAAACTTAGCTTACCTCTATCCCGGATAGCGACATATGCTAAGTTCTCTAAACTTAAGCTACCTCTATCCCGAATAGTGACGTATGCTAAGTTCTCTAAACTTAAGCTACCTCTATCACGAATAGTGAAGTATGCTTAAGTTCTTCTAGCTTTAGCTCCCTCTATCTCTGTCAAAAAGAGATAGCGCCGTAAGCTTTAGTCTCCGTTATTTCCGTCATAAAGAAATAACGTCATCTAACTTTAGCTACCTCTATCTCCGTCATAAAAGAGATAGCGCCGTAAGCTTTAGTCTCCGTTATTTCCGTCATAAAGAAATAACGTCATCTAGCTTTAGCTCCCTCTATCTCTGTCAAAAAGAGATAGCGCCGTAAGCTTTAGTCTCCGTTATTTCCGTCATAAAGAAATAACGTCATCTAGCTTTAGCTCCCTCTATCTCTGTCAAAAAGAGATAGCGCCGTAAGCTTTAGTCTCCGTTATTTTCGTCATAAAGAAATAACGTCATCCAGCTTTAGCTCCCTCTATCTCTGTCAAAAAGAGATAGCGCCGTAAGCTTTGGTCTCCGTTATTTCCGTCATAAAGAAATAACGTCATCTAGCTTTAGTTACCTCTATCTCTGTCCAAAAGAGATAGCGCCGTAAGCTTTAGTCTCCGTTATTTCCGTCATAAAGAAATAACGTCATCCAGCTTTAGCTCCCTCTATCTCTGTCAAAAAGAGATAGCGCCGTAAGCTTTAGCTTCCGTTAGAATGAAATAATGTCAGGTGACAGCCTCCATTAATTGTCAAAACCTTCAAGGATCCTAGACATCGTTCCTAACTATCTAGTGATGCTTGAACTACGATCAAGGCTTGATTCCTCCGGGATACGTAGGTAGCCTTTTATAAAAGGTCCAGCCATCCGATCACTTTGGTCACCCTGTTCCTTCGTCACTCATCAGCGATGAAGTAATCCCTCATAGAGGTTCAGATATCTGACCACATTGGTCACTCCTAGCATATCCCCATGTAGGATCAATTGCTTGACCTCCTAGGTCATTTTCTTTTACTTCCCCAGCAAAAGACCAGTTTCTCTTCTCCATTCCTCAGCGGATCTATTCCGAACTACGGCCTGGCTTGATTCCCACTCGGGATACGTAGGTAGCCTTCCAGAGGTTCAGCCACTCGACCACTTCGGTCTCTCAATCCGTCTCGGCATTCGCCAGATCGGATCCTTTTCTATCGACAACCCCACTCGCCTTGCAAGTGACGTTGCCGAGGGGCTTCTGTAAGTACCCAAATCTGGCTCATGCCTTCCGGTTAAATTTCCCGGCAATTTCGGTAAGTTTCCCGGTAATTCCCCGGACCTTCCTAGTGTTTCGGAAATATTCCGGAACTGTTCCAAATTGAATAAAAGGCTGAAAAGGAGCCTTCCCAATTAAGAAACACGTTTTTCTTAATTGGGAGGAAGCTTCTAGATATTGCCACCTTGCATGGTTCTAGAAATGCTGAGTCACAAGGGATAATGCCGCACGGCTGCATTAGCTCGAGGTCCCTAGCCGCACGGCTTCATTGGCGATTTCCAGACTGCCTATAAATAGAGCCCTCCTCTACCCATTTGATCATGGACAAAATCACCCACAAATACTCATAATACGTGAAGAAGCCTCCCAAGAGCAACTGGAAGTTCAAGAAGGTGAAGAAGAAGGCCAAGAAGTCACCTCCCTCCTCCTTGAAGATCCCAAGATCAAGTCCTCTTCCTAGCTCTGTCCAAAGAAGAAGAGAAAGCCATTGGTAACCTCGCACGCCCTAACCTTACATCTTAATTGCTCTATAATTGCTCATTGCATTGCTTTTATCTTGCTTGGGACTTGGTAGATTAAAGATCATATCTTTATATTCCCCCTTCCCCTTTGCATGCATTAGGCACCATTTGCCATTAAAAATGTAGTCTTTATCCATAAAGGTGCATCCTTTGCACCTAAAATCCCTATTTTCCAATAAAAATGTCATCTTTATGCATCCTTTGCATATAAAAAGCAAATCTTTTCAATCAAAATGCATCCTTTGCATTCAAAATCCCTTTTTCAAGCATCATTTGCTTTAAAGATCATGTCTTTACCATAAACTAGCATCCTATGCTTTTCAAAATGCAATCTTTATGCATCCTTTGCATATTGAATTCCAATTTCTTCATAAAAATGCATCATTTGCATAAAAATTGTGTCTTTATGCATCCTTTGCAATAAAGATCATTTCTTTAAATCAAATGCATCCTTTGCAACCCAAAAATGTCATCTTTTCATTAAAAATGTCATTTTACATGCATTCCCCCATTCCCCCATTAGTAACCTCGGAACGGACCGATGTAAAAGATCCTATCTTTACATCGTTCCTTCCATAAAGGTTTCATAATCTATTTAGAAAGGGACACCTTTGAACCCTATATCTCCGATTATCACTTAAGATGAGTATGAAGCATCTATATGAGCTCGACCATCTTAAAGTGTAGGATTGATGGGCTAAGGACCCTCCTTTTCTAAAGAACCTCATCTTTGACTATAAAGAGAGTCATTCTCTCGATCACGCAAGTCCCAAGGTCCAAAAATGCGATGATCACAAGTCCAAGATGAGGACGGGATCAAAATCCCGAATACATAAAATCCAAGAAATCCCGAGCGACAACCAATAAATGGTTTGTACGTCCGGAAGATCACTTGGGACATTCCCTCCTTATTTTCAAACACATGCACACAAGAAAGCACGCAAGCAAGCACGATTAATGGGATCTTGGGAGACTTGCTCCGGCAAGGCACCTTGGGTGAACGACGATCCGTTCTTCCCAAGGGGTAACTTAACCTCCGAACCCATAAAACTTTTTTTTCAAAATTTTGAGGTAATCAAAATGGCGTGGCGACTCCGTTTTTCAAATTAAACCGGATGTCTTCAAACTCGCGTGAATCCAACAAACACAAAAATTTGGGCACACATTCACCAGTATGCTAGAACTTAAGTGAATCCATAACTTTTTATTTGCTAACTTGTGTGTTGAGTATAGGTTGAATTTCCTGTTGAGGTTTCAAACCTCACCCTGTTGAACCGCGTGTATCCAAATCGCAAGCAGTCAACCGCTTGCAGCAAACCGCGTAGTACTAACCGCATGCTGCATTCTGACCGCTTATCTATCAACCGCGCATTCAACACTTGGAATATTTTCAATTATTTCTAACCTTTCTTAGCTTTGAAGAAGCTATGCAGTTTGAATTTCTAACTACTCATTCTTTTTCAACCGCATATGCCACGTGGACTCCAGGTAAGTTTTCTTATTTTCATTTCAGTCCTCATTCTGGCATAAGGGTATTTTTGCAAATGTTTTCCCACGTTATTTCAAAATTTAAATGCATTTAATGCAAAGGGAACATTAGCATTAAATCCCTCATGTCAGCCGTCATAGGATTTTGAGAAGAAGATGAAAGGGTGCAACAGAGGCAATGATTCATTTTATGGGATAATCAAACTGTCTTTTCAACTGTTACAATTCTGAAAATTTCCTATAAATAAGAAACACGTTCTACAATTTTAACTCTTCCTACTCTGTCCTCTCTGCACACCGTCCTTTCTGTCTCTACCAACTCTCTCTCTCTCTCTCTCTCTCTCTCTCTCTCTCTTTCACAAACCCTCAAATTCTTCATTTTTTTAAAAAAAATCTTCAAACATTTCAATGGCTCCCAAGACACCCTTTACAGACATGGTATGATTTCTGAAACCCTAACTCTTTAGTTATTATCTGCAAATCATTCTTTACCAAGTTGAATCTTCGAATTGCCATGGATAAATCCTCTATAAACTGTTCGTCTGCCATGGATGACCTTTTCGTGCTTAAATCTTCATTTATCACTCATTTTGCTTAAAAATACTGGGTTTTGTTCGAATTACAGTTTGGATTTCATTTATGTAGTTTATTTCATGATCTTAACATGTTTTGGGTACTGATTTTCAGTTTTTCGAATTCTACTTTTCGAAAACCCACTTATGTTATTTTTGATTTCTTGATGATTCTGAGCAAAGGTTGAAATTTTATTGTGATATTGTTAATCCCTTGCTCAATGTGATCATTTTGATATGTTATTTGTTGTTTTTAGTTAACTTTTCATAAATCTCTGTTCTTGGTGTTCATGAATGTTCTTCATGTTCTTCGTAGGTACTATTCACAATTTTCAGAAATTCCATATACTTTGGCTGTCTGTGATTCATTGATTATGTTTGTCACACTTAGCATTTTTCTGAAAATTTATGGGTTACTTCTTGAACATCAACCGCATGCTACATTGTTTGCAACCACGTTTTTGCAACCTCTTATCCTTGTTTCAAACCGCATGCTCAATAAAATTGCGACGGCATGTCAGTTAACTGCTTCTATTAATCTTTTGCAACTGCATGCTTAATATTGTTGAGTATTACTTAGTATATAGGCTGAAAACCATAATCTTCCCCTCCAAAACACTGCTTGCATGTGTGGGATAACTTTGGATTACAATGCCACGTACTAGTAATCTCTCTATTACATTTTTCCTTTTTCCTTCAGTTGTATTCACAATTCACTTGGGGTTTGGAGTTCTTCATATTTCCAACCGCACCATTGCTGACCGCAAGAGTGCTCAAACCGCCTGTGAACTGTGAATCTGTTTAATAGATCTAACCTCTATATTTTACTTTGTAGGAACCAAGATTTTTCTTGCCATGGTATGAAATAATAGAGGCTGAACTTCAAAGTGATGCCCTAGGCAGAGAGTTAATTAGACGGATGGATGCTTCTGGGATCCTTCCTCTTTTCAACAAGAAGCAATCTTTTACTATTCCCTCTTTTGTTGATCAGTTCTATGCAACTGCAAAGGCTGGTGAAAGAGAGCTAGCTGATGGGAAGAAGATCAACTGCCTAGTTGCCTCTGTTGAAGGATTTGATGTTTCTATTGATTACTTGGGCATTCGTAGTACCTTTGATTTTCATGTTTCTAGTGCCCCTAAGGAAGTCAGTCAAGAGGTGATGGTTCAACCGCTTCTTCTACAATTAAACTCTCCTCATTGTCTGGAAATTATAAGAAGAAACCAAGGAAAGAGTTTGGTGAGATGATGAGCCACTTGTGCTATCTTGTAGGGAAGTCTGTTTGTGGAAAAACTAGGAACCACAATAACTTCACCTCCCAGCAGTGGATGTACTGCTGTGCTATATACAATGGAATCAAACTCAATTGGCCCAAGATCCTTATGAGAGAGCTAGTCAATTATATTGACACCTATCAATCCAAGAAGAAGAATGAAGAGATGAGATGGAGACCCTTCTGCAGGCTCCTAACCGCCCTTTTTGCCAGCTACCAACATTTGGAAGATTTGAGGATCTCCACTCCTGACTTGTCTGTGCATTGGGGTGATGAAGAATCCCTTGGATTAAGGGTGTGTCATAACTTTAGATACTATTTTGGGAATGCTGAATATAAATTTCTTTATGATGCTGATACTCATCAACCAATGGAGTTCTATGTTGAGATGACTCCTGAGACCGCTGTTCAAGCAATTGGGAAAGTCATCAAGAAGGTGTCAAGGAGGAAAAACCCTGCAGCTGAACCGCCTGTCAAGAGAGCTAAGACCGCTTCAGCAGATTCATCCAACAGATCCATCTTCTTCTTTCCTTTAGAACTAGGACCAGCACCAGCGGTTGCAGCACGCGGTTTTGATGAAGAGGCTGCAGAAGAAGAAGAAGATGCTGGAATTGCTCCACTGATCTCAAAGTCCAAGAAAGCTAAAGCTACAATTGCCAAACTATCTGAAGAGGATCAAGCTGCTTTCTATAAAGCCAAGCTAGACAAGTTGGAGAGAAAGGCTGAGTTAAGGAAAGCTGCTAAGGGTAAGTCAACCACTTCTGAACCCCAACCGCAAGCTCAACCGCAACCCCCTCCTCAAACCCAACCGCCTCCACCTCCAACTCAACCCCCAGTTCAGACCCAACCTCCTTCACCTATTCCAACTCCTCCTTCCTCACCCATTCAAAACCAATCTCCTTCACCAGTTCAACATCAATCGCTCTCCCCCACTCAACCTCCCAGAGCTGAAACCGCTCAGGGGGAGAATCCCAAAAAGAGGAGATACAAAATGATGGCCAAAAAGATAACTCCCACCAAAGGGCCAAAAAGTTTTCTTCAACGTGTTGCCCAAACCCATGTAAAAATTCCTGGTGAGACCTCTTCTTATTTTTATAAGTCCTCCTCTTCTCAATATAATTTCCATTCCTCTTCCCACTCTGATTTCCACACTCCTCTAAACCAAGATAACCCTTTACCCCCTGCATTTAATGAATGGACCTCCAAACCTTCAGCAGGCCCAGCTCATTCCACTTCCAAAATTAGGGATCCAACTCCTTCTCCTTCTCATTCTCCCATATGCCAAACTACCCCTCCTAATTCAAACCGCGCCCAAACACCTCCTGTCTCTCCTCAGCCACAAAAATCCCCTTCCTCACATACAAATCCAATCACTACAACTCTTCCAACTTCCATAATTCCTCCTTTAACCGCCCCAGTTTCAACGACTCCTGTATCCACTACTCCTATCCCAACCGCCCCTATCCCAACCACCTCTATTCAAACCACCCCTACTTCAACCACCCCCATCCCAACCACCCCAATTCTAACCACTTCTATTTCAACCACACCTATTCAAACCATTCCTATCCCAATCGCCCCTGCTACCTTACCCCAAACACTACCAGTTCCTACTTCAACCGTCTCACCCTATACCATTCCTGCTTCTCGTGTATTCCAAACCCTTTTTACCCAATTACCCCAAACCGCTCCTCCTACCTTTTCTCAACCACCTCCCTCTTTCACTCATATTCCTTCCACCTCAACCGCCCCTCCTCCTTCTGACTACTCCCAAATTCTTTCTACTCTCAACCTTATCCAAAACCAACTCCTCATCAACCAAGGCCATATCATCAAGTTAACTGCGTCTAATGCAACTCTTGAGGCCTCCAACCGCTCCCTTCTGAAAACTGTTGATACCCAAGCCCATCTGATTGCCTCCCAAACCCTCCAAATGGCTTAACACAAAAATTCATTGAAACATTTTGCTCTGAGAATTGATGCCATTAAGGGGGAGAAGGATATAGCAAACATTGTTAAATCCTCAGCTGAAACCTGTTTTGAAAGTTTTCGAAAAGATTTAGCTGATGGAATCATTCAAATTCAATCCTTGGGATACAATGTATCAGCCACCCAGCTGAAGGATATGCTCAACCAATTCTCCAACTCCTTCAAGACAGCCTTGGAATCCCTTCAAGCTGAACTGCTCCAATCAATTAACTCTCGACCGCTTCCCTCTCAAGACTTTCAAACCGCTTTGGATGCAGTTGAGACAAATATTTTATCTAAAATTGATGCAGTCAAATCTCAGCTGGAAGTCAAGACAAATACTCTATAAGATTCCTTAAAGGCTAATCTGAATGAAATCCAGGATGAATTCAACGACCGCCTGGACAATCACAAGTCAGGTTTTAACTCCAAGCTTGAATCTACAATCCATGAGTTGAAAACCTCTTTAAAAGTGTATGTTGATCTGGATCTTATGAAATAAGCTATTTCCTCCCAGACCGCAGCAGTTCAGGGGAGATCCATGTTATGTTCAACTCCTTAATACCTCCTTCCATACTCTAATCGAAGACCTGACTGTTCATGTCAGAGGAAATTCTAGGGCAGTCAGTGATGATAATCTTAGGCTTGCAACTCAAGAAACCACTCTTGGAAGATTAGTGACTGCTCAAGGAAGAACTGCTGAAGAGGTCAGAAAGATTAGAAGAGCTTTGAAGACAGAGACTTCTGCATCAAATCAAGCTCGTGATCCTGAAGTTGATCAACCGCAGCAGCAGCAGCGTCAGCAACCGCCCCAGCAATGAACCGCTTCTGCCTTGTAACCCTTTTTGTGGTGTATTCTTTTTGTAAGTTGGACCACACTCTCACTGTAATTTTTGTCCAACTTCTTTTCTTTTTATAACCCTGTAATTTCCTTTCATTCCTTGTATTTGTAACTGCTTAATAAATTAATGGAAATTGCATCATAGTTCCAAAACTTTGTTCATATCAAACTGCTTGTTTGTAGAACAATGAAACCGCTTATGGTCTTAAACCTCATTCAAATATTTTTTAACTTAAAATCATTCCTTTTGAATTGATGTTTAAACATTCAGTTTAAACTGCACTTTAAACTTAAACTCATATTTTTCAAGTGCACTGAATGCATTTCTATACTTTTCATATTGTAAGTTTTTCAATCCTTCAATAGTATAGAAATCTATAGCTTAAGCTAGTGTGTGCATTGACTTGGGACATGACTTACCATGTTTATTCTTATGGACATGTTTTTACCAAGTACAATGTTTGCTTTTGCTGTAGTAGGTAATGGCATCAATCAAATAGGGGGAGATTGTTGGGTATGCATGTTTTAACCCTCCTATTTTTATATTAGATTTGATTGATACCATAACCTCCTCTCTATTTTAAGGACTTTAAGACCCTATGTAATGAAGCTTAGACTTCAATTTTTTTAGCTAAGTCCATTTTATAGAATAGGTTAAATTAGGCTTGAAGACTGGCACAAGACTCATTGGATTTGAGGATTGCAGTTCAAAAGTTTCAAACCGCACTCAAGCAACCGCTCGTGCTGAACCACCTTGTGAAATTCCTTTGGTGAAACTACCCCCTTTGAACAACTGCAGTGCAACCATATATGTGAACCGCACTTGTGCAGTTCCAATATCTCGACCGCACTTTGCAACCTCACCTGGTGTAACCGCACTTCCTCAACCGCTTGCATACCAGACCGCTCCAATGATTGAAGACTTGAAGTGAACCACATTTTACCGTTGGTATCCACGTCAACAATGACAAAATTCAACCACCAAATCTTGTCACGTGATTCAATGTCAGAAAAGATCTGCAAGGATCTTGAAAAGGTGACAGGTGTCCTAACTACCTTACTTGCAGCTGAAGCCTGATCAGCTTTATCTGCAACTGCTGTACCAAAGGACAAAAGTGGATATTGTGGACCAATGGGAAAGCATCAGTACAGTCCTTGCAACAGTTGTGTCCAACGGCTATATCCTTGATGCTTGGGTATAAATACCCCCAATCTTCACCATTTGAAGATTGCTTGAAAAAAATTGAAAGTGTTGTGTTCATTAGAAGCTGAAGCTTTGTCAAGAAATTCTAAGTCCTTTGAATCTTCATCTTCTACTTCAAGAAATGTATTCCAGCTCAGAAATCAAGCCTTAACACATCAAGAATCATTGAGCTCTACATCTCTTAGATTCAAAGAGCCTTGATCTTGCATACACACAC
Source organism: Adenophora triphylla var. japonica (assembly GCA_022495995.1). Classification (NCBI taxonomy): domain Eukaryota; kingdom Viridiplantae; phylum Streptophyta; class Magnoliopsida; order Asterales; family Campanulaceae; genus Adenophora; species Adenophora triphylla. Next base: position 48,825 of record JAFEMH010007279.1, read on the forward strand.
ACCTCACTTGTTTACTCATATAGATTAATCATTTGAGATACACTGGTTATAGTCTAGGATTCGATCTTCATAGAATAGATTTTAGATTTGAGTTTGAATACTTTGTAAATTGTAATCTCTCTCATACTCAATATAAAATCTAACTCTTAGAAAATCCAAGACTAATCATCTTGGTAGTGGACGTAGATCGTTTATCGATTGAACCACTCCAAATATTGTGTTTTTACTTTTCTGTATTTATTATTTCTTGTGCATATTAATTATCTACTTTTTCTCTGTTTGATCTTAATTGTAGTTATCCATTATTGTGAATTGTGTTTGGAGTTATCATTGTCAAACCTCACTTTCTGTTTTACAACTGCACTTAAAACCACTTGCAAAACCGCACCTCAAAATCGCTTTGTATCTTCAAATATTTTGTTGTGCATTTTACATCTCTACTTGCAGTTTATTATCAACTGCAAGCGGTTTTGTAAGCCTAGAGATTTAGATTTTTTTTAAATAGGGCGAAAAATTTGTAACAGCTATTCACCCCCTTCTAGCTGTTTTTCACCCTTGTTGCCACCTTTGGGACCAACAGTTTGTTATGAAAATGCTTCATGGACACTGGCGTCGATGTCAAGAACAATTTCGAATGGAGAAAGAAGTATTTTTATCTCTTTGTAGTGATTTAAAAACCAAAGATAACTTAAAACAATCAAGGGGGATTAGCACAGAAGAACAAGTTGCAAATTTTCTTGTGGTGCTTGGGCAGTAACAGAATGTTGCAAGAGCGTTTTCAACACTCCGGGGAGACGATAAGTAGGCATTTTCATCATGTTCTTAAAGCAGTTGTTGCATTATCACTTGATATGATCAAGCCACCCGAAGATTTTGACTCTGTTCCGGAGCACATTAGAAAGAATGAAAAATACTGGCCACATTTCAAGGTTAGTCATTTTGATATTATTATTATAAAGTTGTTAATTTTTATAGATGTTTGCTTATAGTACTTATTTTTCGGATTGTATTGGTGCAATCGATGGGACACATGTCAAGGCAATTCTCCCGCTAAATGAACAAATTCCTTATATTGGGAGGAAAGGATATCCTACTCAAAATGTTATGGCTATTTGTGACTTTGACATGTGTTTTATATTTGTATGATCGGGATGGGAAGGTAGTGCTCATGATACACGCATTTTTTATCATGCACTAAGAAATTCAGAATTAAATTTTCCACATCCTAAAGGAGGTTAGTATCATTACACATACAATAATTTTAATATTATGTAATTTTTTATTGCATCAATAAATAATTTCAATATTTTTGCAGAGAAATACTATTTGGTTGATGCAAGTTAACCAAATATTAAAGGTTACCTAGCACCATACAAAGGAGAGAGGTATCACTTGCCTGATTTTCGTCGTGGGGAACAACCTAGGAACACACAAGAAAAGTTCAACCACACTCACTCTTCATTGAGAAGCATAATAGAGCGAAGCTTTGGAGTGTGGAAAGCTCGGTGGAGAATTTTAAATGACATGCACTCATTTACTTTTGACGTGAAAGTTGCAGTAGTATGTGCATCAATGGATCTTCATAACTATATCAGAAAAAAAAGCTAAAGCGGATGAAATATTTCGCAATTATGAGGGACGCATCGAACTTGTACTGACACGAGACTCTGATGTAGAACACACAACTTATTCTCGAGTAGTCGCAGATGAACGAGAAATGAATCAATTTCGCGATCGATTGGCATTACAAATTGCAACATCCGGTAGTAGTTAACATTGAAAATGCAAATTTCATTTAATTTTCAAATTAATATGTTATCTTTTTTAATTTAGGAGAATTCTTATGAGTTTAAATGTGTAAGGGTATTTTAGTCATTATTAATTTTAAAATCACTTATATAGTGTGGTAGCCAAACATATTTAAAAACCACTTTTGACATAAAGTCACTTTTCAAAATTGTCAGCCAAACACAGTATTGAGTTTTGAATAATCACTTTTACTGAAATTACTTATTGAGAATCACTTTTAAATAATCAGAAGCAATGTCAAACTTACCCTTAGTTTGGTGTAAAACGCAATTTTCCTAACACTCAGAAAAAAGTTTTTTTTTTTTTTTTAATGCTAATGCGTGCTGGCACGATCTAAATAATTAGAACTTATTTTTTAAATGCGTGAATATATTTTTAAAAATAAGTAAAATTTCTTAATACATGGATGCTCGTAAATACTACAACTCCCACAAAAAACACTCTCATTGGTATTAAAAACACTACAACATGTGCTAAAACACTCTCATTGTCACTCAAAATTCAAAAATACTTCAACTGGCAGATTACAAACACTCTCACTTGCATTAAAACCCAATACTACAAGTATAAAAAAAATACTTATACCCAGGGCCGCCCCTAAGATTTTGAGGCCCCGGTGCAAACAAAGAAAATGGGCCTTTTTTTAATATTGAATTTCACTTCTACAATAAAAATAAAAATTAGTACTAACCATAATTTGAAGTCCTTTCTTCACTTAAATCGTGTCATTCTTCTAACATTTTTTGAAGTCCTTTCTTCACTTAAATCGTGTCATCCACTATTTTCCTCTAATTAAACTAAAGAAAATGTCTCCTACATTATGGAAGTAACATTTCAAATGTGTACACATGTATTATTATCATTAACAATTAACAATTAACAAATAACAATTAACAATTAAACAGACCAGCAATAAAAATAAGTAGATAAGCACTTACTATTTCCAGACTGGTGGAAGCTTCTTGATCTTCTTGTAGTAACGAGCAAGACGATGAATTCTACTCTCAACAAGAATCAACCTGAATTTGGAGTCCTTATCCTTCCTATTCCTCTCTAAATGCTTGCGAATTGCAACAATCTTCTTGATTAGGTGATACAGATCCTCCCAAATCTCAGGTGCAAGCCCTACCACCACACAGTAAATTCCAATAACAGTAAGCAAAATACTCCAATTTTTAACTAGAAACAAACACAATAACCAAAGGGGAAACTTTTATTACCGTGAGCCTTGAGCACGCGCAAGATCTTGCTACCGGTAACACTCCGGACCTGAGCAATACCGTGAGAATCACGGAAAATCACGCCGATCTGCGACGGAGTCATACCTTTCTTTGCGAACTTGCAGATGTTATCCTCAACCTGTAAAATCAAATGTAAAATTAACGAAAATGCAGCAATCAAACACAGGCGGACAGAGATTATGTGATTCTGCTTACATCCTGGGTAGAGATTTTGAGCCAGCTTGGGGGAGTTCGTTTGTAGGTCTCGATTGATTTGAGAGAGAATTTGAAGAGATCGCTGAATTTGTATGTGGGGAGAGAGAAGAGGACGCCTGGAGACGGATACTAAGGTAAAAAAAAAAAATTGGGCCCCCATCACAATTGGGGCCCTGTGCAATTGTTCACGTTGAACGGGCTCAGAGGTGGGCCTGCTTATACCGATGCTCTAAGTTTGAGTGATAAAGAGTTCTAGTTCATGTGTTTTATTAGTGCCAGTACAAGTCTTAACATTGTCATTCATGCAATTGAGTTTGTGAACTCGTTTTAGGGCACGAGCGGTAATGGTAGTGTTTAAAAGGACAAGTGAGTGTAATAAAGAGTGTCGGTGCATTTGTTTTATTAGTTTCGGTGCATGCACGCGTGTGTTTGAAGAGTGTAGCACATGTTAAAAGAATGACAGATGTAGTGTTATAGATTGTTAGTTTTAATTTTAAAGAATGCCACAATGTGTTACTCATTTCGTCCCCAAATGAATGTCGAAATTTCATTTTAAGAAACACTATGATAATGTGTGTTTTTTATAATTTTAACGACAAACATGAATAAATATTCTTGCTTTGCCACATTTTCTAAACAATTAGTTTTGTAATTATAAATTGATCACTTAAAAAAATTTGTTAAAAAAACTTTTTGTAGAATAAGTCATTTTGAAAAATGACATTCATTTTGAGAAAAAAAAAAATTGAAAATCGACATTCATTAGGGAGAGAGAGAGAGAGAGAGAGAGTAATAAGTTTCAATTATTTGGGAGAGTAACCGGGAAGTTCTAAAAAAATATCATAATGTCCGAGAAATTCCTTCACCATGTTGTATTATAGATGCAGTATTATATTCACATATGAGTGAATATAATAATATTGCATGCAGTATTATATATTATTGCATAAGAACTTCCAGATTATTTCGATTTAATGAGGAACTTGAGGAGAAGTCATTTGTTCCAAAAGGAACTTTCGGATCAAATTCCCCAATTATTTATGAGTAGGTCTAGGGAGAAACGCGTTTCTCCATAAGTTATGGAGAAACGGGTTTCTGGATATCCAGAAGCTTTAGGATTGATATCCAGAAGCTTTAGGACGGATATCCAGAAAAAAGATTTGAGACCAAATCCAAGGCCAAGACCAAATTTCTGATCTGGATATCACTTTCACAAGGTTCTGGATATCCAGAACATTGAATATGGATATCCAGAAGCCTTAAAACTTATATCCAGAAGCCAATTCTAAATTTCTGGATATCAATTACATAGGTTCTGGATATCCTTTCATAAGGTTCTGGATATCCAGAAGCCTTGGGACGGATATCCAGATGCTTTGGAAAGGATATCCAGAAAAAAAAATTGGGGCAAAGGCCAAGGCAAAAGCCAAATTTCTGATTCTGGATATTACTTTCGTAAGGTTCTGGATATCCAGAAGCCTTGGGACGAATATCCAGATCCTTAAGAAAGGATATCCAGAAGCCTTCAATCAACCAGAATCACGAACCCAGAAGAGCAAATGAGGAATTGTTGCGCATCAAATTGCTTTGCCCTCTACATATTAACACCCTTTTCAAATTCAAACCTAAAAAACACGAATTAATCACCATAAATTGAAAGTTTACCGGAAATTTGGAAAGTGGGTCGTCTAAATCAAGGTCTCTGCCGAGTTTGTAATCGTAATTGGCCGGAGAATTGAGGGAATGGTCACCGGTGAGGTTTTGGACAGGGGTCGCCGATTGGTTTGAAGAGAAGAAGCTCGATTTAGGGAGGAGATTAGGGGAAGGTTTGGCCGGAGAAGAAGGTAATTGAGGAAGAAGAAGGTCGCCGGTGATGGAGGTTGAGCTGGGGAAGATGACGCAGGAGCAAGGTTGATTTGCGTTTTGAGAGAGAGAGGAGAGAGAAAGTCTTTTCCGGATAGAGAGAGAGAGGAGTCTGTGTTGTTGTTGTTGTGTTGTGCGTGTGTTGTGAGAAAAAAAACTCGTTTCTCCGTAAATGATGGAGAAACGCGTTTCTCTCTAGATTTTGGCATTATTTATTGAAAATGCATCACACAAAATTAAAAGAAGTTTCATTTATTCAAAAAAATGTCACCGCCTAGTTTAAAAAAAGTTTCATTGATTTACAAAATTGCTACCGCCTGACTTAAAAACATATTTTTCCAAATTTTTAGAAAAAATGTTTTTCTTAAAATTTTGACTACTCCAAAAGTTAATTCATTTTTTATGTTTTAATTAAAATATACAATAAAGTCAGATAAAATGTAACCATATTTTGGTTAGGGGTGTCAAGGTTCGATTCGAATCGTGGTTTGAGATCAAATCAAATCAAACTACGTGGTTTGGTTTAGTTTGATTTTTAACGATTAACGGTTCAGCTCGGTTTCAAAAATTTATAAATCATGCGGTTCGGTTTGGTTTGTGGTCTGACTCCTCCAAACAAAACCAAACCGAACCATTTCTAGCTGAACCGCCAAACCAAATTACCGAGCTGAACCGCCAAACCGAACCACCGAGCTGAATTATGAACACTTCCCATCTCATTTTTTATGTTCTGTTTAGGTTACTCTAACATTTACATGTGCCTTCAATTTATTTCTAGTCCACTTTTTCTTTTCTTTGATGGAGATTTATTTTCTTGATTTATTGCATTAGCTGTGTTCATGTCGATATTGGTTTCACGAGTCAATAGTTATTCTATTTGGTGCACGAACCCTAGCTTCTTTCAAGTATATATCTTCAATGATGCACGACCCTAGCTTCTTCTGAGTATATATCATCAATGATGCACTTGACCTATTGAATTCCTTTTTTCTTTTTCCTTTTCTTTTATTTTTCTCTGTTTTGGTCCAGTACACTGGTAGCTAATATAGAAAGAGCTGATGCCATCATCCTAGCCTTTTTACTTCTTGTTTGTGGTATCTGTGCTTCAAATGTGCCTTTTAATTTCTTAACTATAGTTCCCTGTTGTAATTTTAATATGTCTTTTACTTAAATAGGTAAAGAGGAACGTTTGGAGTTTGGACAGATTTGTGGTTTGGATCGAGACCTAGTTCGGACCACGGTTTGAACCGTTTAATGAAATCGCGATTTGAGACCGAACCGAACCAAATCAAGGTGGTTTGGTTCGGTTCGATTTGAAAATTTCCATGGTTCAATTTAATTTGAAATTTCTCCAAATCGATTACTAGTGATTTGATCTCTAAATTTATTCAAACTGAATCAAATCGACCCATTTACACCCCTAATTTTGGTACTACAGTCACGTAGGAGTAGTATACAAGGGTAGTATAGTAACTTGTTGAACTGCCAGTGATCAGAGTTAAATAGAAACGTTCCAATCGGGGAGGGTAAAAATAAAATACGTACTTACAGGAGTATAGATATAGTGAGAGAGAAGACAAAATTAGAAGAGAGAGAGAGTGAAGGAAAAAGTGCAAGAACAAGGAAGGAGGAGGAGAGAGAGAGAGAGAGAGGGGTTTTCTTCTTGTGTCTTTGTTCAGATCAGGGCACAAACGAAACTCCAACCCGATTTGATTCCTACGTTGAACCTTCTCAGATACTCACTTTTATTCGTTCTTCCCGGCCGCCGCCAGCCGCCTTCTTGTGCTGTGAATTCAATCCTCCTGTCTTCTTGTTTGTTCACCAGATCTGGACTGCTGGTGAGTTTAATCATTCTATTTCTTCATTTTTTTTCCGGAAAATGGATTGATTAGCTTCGTATTGATTCTCAATTTGTAATTTTGAGAAAATTTAGTCATTCAATTGGTGCTTATTGGATTTTTTGTTTGTATTATTGTCCTCTTAAGTGATTTTAGGTCATTCGGCTGCATTTCTATAATCAGTTTTGGGAAGTATGTGGTTTTGTAAGAATTTTTGGAAATTATGGCGTTTTTTTTTTTGGCAAGTTTTTTGTTGGATAATGAATATGATTACATGAATGCGATTGTATTCAAGGAGGCCTTGGTGTCTGATTCGAGCGAAATATCGTGTGACTGTTTATTTGCTTTTTGAACTATGGTAAATTGTAGTTTTTGATTGATTTTTGGGATTTTGATCCCTCAAATGGAGTCAATGTAAGTAAACAAGTGACCAGTTATGTCACTAGATCTGATAGAGAACACAAATCTATGTCAATCGCAGTGAATCAATAGCTCATCCAATCTATACTGAGGGTACTTTAGTTTTGTAACCAAATTTTTTGTCTGAAGGTTCTTGAATGTTGGTGGTTAAGTTTGCTGTCCATTTGATGTTCATTCAAATTTAAAGTTTGGTTTTTGTTATGGTGAAGGAGAGAGGGTGAGATGGGCCAGGATTTTGGTGCGTGTAACTGTGTGTTGAGACTGTTCATTTGCTGTTTATTTGAACTCACTACCTCATGTTAGATGTGCTGGCGAAGAGATTGTTCAGTATCATATTTTGACTGGCTCGTATTTTATTTACAGATTACTCGTGTAAGGGGGTAGTGGATTGTCGGATGGCTCTCTCAATGTAGGATCACATTCCTTCTTTCTCTTTGCTTTGTATACAATCTTGTGCGTTGTTGCCCTGATCTGGGAATTTGTGGGGGCCATTGGAAATTTGGGGGTTTTCTGTTAATGATTGTGAATCATTCTCTCATTTGATTGCAACCGGTCCCTGGAGTTGGCGCTCTCTTGAGAGTGAGGAAGTCATCTTCCACTGCCATCCCGGTTACTGGCTGTGAGAGTTATCGGTCTGTCTTGTCCTTTCATGTCGCCTAAGTCAAACAGCCCTGTTCAGACTCAAATGGCCGTGGGTATTTTTAGTAGTCCGCTTGGGAGGGAATACCATGGAAATAATAGGACGGATGGGAAAGCTGCTGGTAGGAGGCGTGTTTATGTACAGACTGAAACTGGTTGTCTTCTCGGGATGGATCTTGATCGGAGTGACAATGCCCATACTGTGAAGAGGAGGCTGCAGATTGCCCTTAATGTTTCAGTTGAGGAGAGCTCTTTAACTTTTGGGGATATGGTGCTGAAGAACGACCTTAGTGCAATTCGTAATGATTCCCCTCTCCTTCTGACAAGGAACTTGTTGCACAGAAGTTCTTCAACTCCTTGTCTTTCACCTACTGGTAGGGATATTCAGCACAAAGATCAAAGTGGACCTGTTGAGATTTTGGGGCACTCGGGTAGCTTTACAAGAACTAAACAACTTGTTAAGGAAATTGTCAAGGGAATGAAGACTGGTGTCGATCCGTTACCTGTTCACAGTGGCCTGGGAGGAGCATACTATTTTAGGAACACCAGAGGGGAGAGTGTCGCTATTGTGAAGCCAACTGATGAAGAACCCTTTGCACCAAACAATCCAAAAGGCTTTGTGGGTAAAGCTCTTGGGCAGCCTGGCTTAAAGGGTTCAGTCCGAGTTGGGGAAACCGGTTTCAGAGAAGTTGCTGCATATCTCCTCGACTATGACCACTTTGCTAATGTGCCTCCTACTGCACTAGTAAAGATCACCCACTCAATCTTCAACGTCAATGATGGAGTAAATGGGAACAAGCCTCAGAACAAGAAGCTTGTTAGCAAGCTCGCGTCTTTGCAACAGTTTATACCTCACGATTTTGATGCTAGCGATTACGGGACTTCAAGCTTCCCTGTTTCTGCTGTTCATCGAATTGGGTTATTAGACATTAGGATTTTTAACACAGATAGACATGGCGGTAACCTACTAGTTAAAAAGCTTGACGGTGTTGGGAATTTTGGTCAGGTGGAACTCACTCCAATCGATCACGGTCTTTGCTTGCCAGAAACTTTGGAGGATCCGTATTTTGAGTGGATCCACTGGCCTCAGGCGTCTATACCATTTTCAGACGACGAGCTTGATTACATAAAGGCCCTTGATCCCATTCGCGACTGTGAGATGCTTCGAAGTGAATTACCCATGATTCGTGAGGCTTGCCTACGAGTCTTGGTTCTTTGCACCATTTTCCTCAAGGAAGCCGCTGATTATGGTCTCTGTCTTGCTGAGATTGGTGAGATGATGACTAGGGAGTTCCGCTGTGGCGAAGAGGAACCTAGCGAGCTTGAGGTTGTTTGTCTTGATGCAAGAAGGCTGATGGCTGAGAAGGAGGTTTTATCCCCCAAAGCTGAATCAGAAGAAGACGGGTTCCTGTTTGATATTGACTGCGAAGATTCCACCTTTGACTTCACCCCAAAATTGACATCAGAGAGATATTTGAACCCGGTGCCTTATCATTACGAATTTGGAGTCAGCAACGGCCGAAACCCACTTTCTAAACTTGAGGAAAGCATTGAGGAAGAAGAGGAAAGTGAAGAAAAAGAAGAGACGGGAAACTTGGCAGTACCCGCCACCTGTATAAAGTTACGGGCTATTTCCAATCTCTCAATGTCTTTAAAGACCACTAGTTTAGATGCGAACGTGAAAAGCCAGAAGTTTTTGGGAACCAAGCCAGAAAACGGCTCATCATCAGGACATAGGAGTGCAAATGAGCAGGTACCTGCAAGTGCAAGCTTTGTGAAACTAGCTGACATGAAAGAAGGAGAATGGAGTCTGTTCTTGGAGAAGTTTCAAGAGCTGCTGTACCCAGCATTTGCCAAGCGCAAAATGGCGACAGTTGGGCAGAGACAGAGGCTCAGGCTTGGGACTTCTTGCCAGTTTTGAGATAGATCATGGTATAACTAATCTATTATGCGTCTCTTTTTTCGTTTCTTCTTTTAAAGAGTTTGACTTAGATGAAGATGAATAATAGCGGCAAGCTTGCCGGAGTAAAAGAAGGGTTCGATTAGTTTAGGGTTTGTTTCGTCTTTTCCTCTCACCGGAAGAAGTTTTAGCTTGGGAGTAGAAGTAGTAGTTCGAAGTTTTGTAAATAGTCATGGAATGGAAGGAAGGGAGGGAGGGTTGATTAGAATGTTAGTTGTATTTCTTTTCTTTCATTTGTAAGGTTTTGAATTTTTAATTTTATTTCACTCCTTATGGACTTGTTTGATAGTAAATATTTTGTAGATTGAAATCAAAACGAGAATTTTTTTTTTTTTTTGAAAATTGTCTTGTAAATATTAAACCCCCTGTGCCTTTGTTGTCATTTCGCTTTTGCTTGTAGCACATTTTCTTGTTTCTTGTAATAGCTTTAAACAATTAAATTATTCCTATGTGTTTCTAAAAATTAAAAATTGTTATTAATAGTAATCATAGTTGTGAATCAATAACAATTTTTACAATTGTATAGAGATAGATAAATTTTTATAAAATTGTGTTCAACGTTTCAATGAATTAACAAAGTGGGACAAACTTTTCTTATCAAAAAGAGATGCTCTAAGTTTTTATGAAAGGGAGAGAAAATGTCACTTTGCATTAGTGGGATGTGTTATTCCCTCCCCAAGTACAAGTGATATAAATGGCATCTCTTTTGTTTCTTTAAAGAGATGTAATGATAGTGAGTAGAATGATGATTTGGGTGTATTCAACTTTATTTGTCAATATTATTGAGCTTCAACAAAGAATTGTTTAGTTATAATTATTAAAGTTATTCAACTTAAAGAAAAGATAAAATCTTGTGTGAAACGTGTTTTACGCTCGCTGAGCGTAGAACGTGTTTTAAAATGTGCGCGGTGACATTTTTGAAAATGAGCGGAACATCGTTAGAAGGTGCGGTGGCATGATTGTAAATAACTGAAACTCTTAAAAACTCACCAGACACTTTTCAAAACTGTAAGAGGCATGTCTCAATACTACAGAAGGCGGTTTTTAACACTAGAGCAGACACTTATTTTGGAACTTGAAAAAACTCACCAACACTTGTTGAATTTGTAAGAGACATGTTTCAATGCTACAAGAGGCACTTTTTCAACACTAAAGAAGTGCCTGCTTGAATTTTAAAACATGCCTGCTGAGATTTTTTTTTTTTTTTAACAAGTGCCAAAAAAAGTGTCTTACGAAAATTCACCAGGCACTTTTTGATACTGTAGAAGACAGTTTTCAATATTACAAAAGACACTTTTTGACACTACAACAGACATGTATTTTTTAAATTACTTGACACTTTTCAATATTACAACAGACATTTTTCAATACTACAAGAGGCAGTTTTCAATACTACAAAAGACACTTTTTGACACTACAACAGGCACTATTTTTCAACAATATCACTGCATTATTTAATATTACAACCTATTTAAATGTGTTTATTAGTGTCATAATAGACCAGACACTTTGTTTATATTGCACCAGACACTTTATTAAACTAGAAAAAGCACTTTAACAAAATAAATTCTAGGATAACTTATCGTAAAACTAGTTTCACACAAGAACAACTCTAAAGAAAAAGAAGTTGTAGGGATTTGGCAGATACTCTCTTTAGTCTCATAATATAATATTATGTCCAATCTCATAATAATGCGAGTATGTACAAATATTTATGAAAATCTATCTATTTCTACACATTTAGTTACAATCTCTCTCTTCCTAAATGAACATATCATAATTTTTTTTTGTGAAAAAAGTTATCCTTAAATATTTTTTTTATCAAATTATTTTCACTATTCATCATTGTTAAATTAAATGTTTTGAAAGTGTAAAGCAAGAATATTTATACATCTTTGTTGATTAAAAATGAATAAAATTAAATATTTTCAAAATATTCTTTTAAAAAAAAGTTAATATTTATTTTTGACAAGATTGAAATTCCTTAAAAAGTTGGGCAAATCAACTGCAAATAAAATGAAGTAGAATGCATTATGGAGAGGGACGAAAGATGCCCATCATTTTCTTGGATAGTAACGCGCATACAGAATAAAGAAATAGACTATATTCTATGAAAAATACTCCCTCCGTCTCAAAATATTTGTCTCATTTGACTTTTTTGTTGAACTTTGACCACAAATTTATGAGAGATTAATCATATTCATGAAATTCTAAAAGTTGTAGTTGATAATATTATTAATGGTGAATCAATAGGAATTTTTAGAATTTCATGAACATAATTAAATTGTCATATATTTGTGGTCAAAGTTCAACAAAAAAGTCAAATGGAACAAATATTTTGGGACGGAGAGAGTATTAGTAACGACTAATAATGATTAATGGATAATATCGGGTAGATATATTTAATTATAATGATGTAGTCCTCAAAGGAGTGGTACAGCGTAAAATGCGTAAAATCAAGTTTCATCCTCGATTTGGTTTAAGATTCGAACTTTGTTCTCGTTCTGACTTGAGAAAAAAAAAAACAATACGATGCGAACATCACTTATCCATGGAAAAAAAAAAATACTCTTTTTGTCCCAAAATAAGTATCAAAATTTAAACTTTTTGGGTCAATGAATTTGATTAATAATTTATTAGAGCTCAAATATTTAAATAAATTTTAAAAATAATGATAGATATTAATTTTGATAGAGGGACAAAAAGTAAAAGTAAAAAAAGAAGATGATGATGAGGAAGGGTAATATTGACAATTAGGTGACCTTGAAAAGGAGAGCTCTAAAATCGTAACAATGGTAATAAAGCATTCAACTTTCTTTCATATCCATTTTTCTCATTTTAGCACTAGTAAGTAAGAGAAATTAAAAATATCTACAAGGGAAATAAAATTGTCTCTTGTGGAAAGGCAGATAAGTTTTGATAATTTGGTGAAAGTCCACATCATTTTGATGTGTCTATTTTCCCAAGCCATAAAAGTGTTCTTCTTTATTATCTATAGCTACCATGACCTTATATGTTTGTTCTTACATTTGATTTAAAGACAAATTAACCCCACAGATTTAAGTTTATACTATACTCCTTTCGTAACGTTCGAAAGGGCAAAGTTTGTGCATTGCACGAGAATTAAGATAAGTGATGTAGAAAAGAGAAAAAATGTATAGTGAAATTAATATTGTGAGTGAAAAGTGATGTATGAAAGAAAAAGTGGGATATGGAATGATTAGTGAATATTTATTGTGAGAGTATGACAAGTAAGTCTTACAAATAAAGAAGTAATAAAAAATTTTCTATTTTTGAATTATGTTTTTTCAAATGGAACGCCAAAATAAAAATTTGTGCTCTTTCATACGGGATGGAGGGAGTATTAAAGAGGCAAACTTGGCTGGCAGGCAGGCGCAGCCTAATCTTGATTGGGTTTTGGTCATGTACTTTAGTGCCCACTTGTTTATGGTGTGGGGTTCTTTCTAATCATATTGACACTCACCCCTTTTTATTAGCTTCCATTTTAAGTTACAGAGATGTGAGAAGTTAATTATTAATTCGTACCAACCTATCCATATATTAATCATATTAATTATAATCGGTATAAAAAAAATCAATATATCAAGTTTTTGAGTGAGTTTAGCATTGCTTCTGATTTCCTGAAAGTGATTGTTCAAAAGTGATTTTAGAAAAATCGATTATTTGTAATAAATACTAAAATTTATAAGTATATTTGGATAGTATATGTTCAAAACTGATTATTAAAGATAAATATCAAAAATAATATTTATGATATGTATCTCGATATGATAAATGTATAAAAGAGATAGATGTTATTATTGTAAAAACAACACAAATAACAGCTTCTAAGAATCACTTTTAGCAAAAGCTGGGTCATAGCTGCTTCTACGAAAACACAGTTTTTTGCGTTTTAACAGCTTAAAATCATAATCAGTATTGTTATCCAAACGCTATTAAAAGTGATTTTGAGCTTCAAAAGTTATTATAAGCCACACAAAAGCACTCCCAAACTCACCCTTAGATATGATAGTACTGTACCAATTGTGTCTAAATTGATTGGTACATGATATAAATATTGACTTCGATTGATATATCATGTACCAACATTATTTATTAAAAATAAAAATTATATATTTATATATAAATATTTAATATCAAATTTTATTTATCTAACTCTAAAATGCAGTTGTCGTGCCTGCTAAATTTTTTTCATCACTCTCTCTCTCTCTACGAAATTTAGCATTTCTCTCCCTCTTTTCACGATTGTTTAATTTACAAAATTTTTGTTGTACTTCTTTTTCTTTAGTTTCAAGATTTTATAATTTGTGTGTTGAGATCTCTTTTTTATGTTATAATGTGTTGATTTTTATAATAGTCTCTCTCTCGCCTCAAGGGCGAAGCCAGGAATTGCCCCGGGGGGGGGGCAAGATTACACGGGGGTTCGGGGGCAGCGCCCCCGGAAAAAAAATTTCGAGTCGGACAAGTAAAAAATGGGTCGGATTCATGAAATACAATGTATTTTAGTTAAAAATGTAAAGAATTAAGAAAGTTAACAAAAATGATAAAAGTAAGTAATTCAAAGAACGATTGAAATAATGTTGAAGTATTTAACGCAAACAATTTATTAAAATATATTACTCGTACAAAAAAGAAATTAAAATTTGCTAATTAAACTTGGGATAATAGGAAGAAAGACCAAAAACAAAAAAAATGGGAAAAGCCTAACTAATTAATTAAGATTGAAAAAATGTGAGGAAATTAGGAGAAAGAGGAAAATAAAACTGTTAAGAGAAAGAAATGGAGAGAGAGAGAGAGAATAGCAAAGATGGAGGACAAATAAAATTAATTGAAAATGTAGGTAGCAGGGCTCGAACATGGATTTGAAAAAGAAATACCAAAAGCTTTAACTTCACCTCTTCTACCGCTGAACCGCACCACTCACTGGTGTTAATCTTGAAGTTAATTATATATAACAAAAAAATATGGTGGGGGGGGGGGGGGGGGGCAAGTGCCCCCCATGGCTCCGCCCCTGTCTCGCCCGCAACGGTGGAGCAAATTAAGGTACAAAATGTGCTTTTGCTATAATTTTTTAATTTTGATTCAAAAATTACTCCCATTAAGAATGCCTGATCTCTTAACTTCCACTCCTCGGCCTTAATGGTAATTTTTGATTTCTCAAATTCGTAACTGCAATCAAAATGATTACGAAAATAAAATTAATTTAATTTCGTGATTAATGTTGTTTTTTTTAGCAAACGATAAATTCATCTTCATTTAGAATATGAAAAAAGATGACACTTCACAAAAGTTGGATACTCTCCCCAAATGACAATAGTAGTTCTATCTCTTAACCTACAAAAAAGATATTTTCTATCTAAATATTGAGACGTTCAAATTCCACTACAAGTAAAACTTGAAAACTGTTTCAATCTGGCATTTAAGAAATTCTTCCTCTGGTAATATTTTGCAGTGAGCACTTGATATTCAGAATTCGGGTTGACGAAAAAATGCCACCAGATATCTCAAAATTCACGAACCATCCTTTTGCAGTAAGAACATTGACAACCAATTAAGTCATTGTAAAGGAATTCCAATATCGTCGCCATTACTAGACGATAAAAACAACAAACAACAAAACAAATAAACAGACTCTGACGGACAGAGGAGAGAAAACAAAGGCTCTCACAAGTAGAGAAAATAACACTCTCAACGAATGAGAGAAATTTATTATACAATAAAAGGGAAAATTTCAACAACAATTGTTTGTAATCTCAAAAAATTGAGATTAAAAATAATTGTGTTGTAGAATGCGGTACAATCAAATTAACAAAGAAAATAATTTGATGAAGAATGAAGATGGAGAACCAGTAGGATTGTTGAAAAACTGGGAGAGCCGGGATTAATGTTGTTGATTGTTCAATTTTGGTGCGTGGCAGTTACAAGACGTAGAATTCACAAACAAATTGAGAGACATTTTCCGAGCAATCTCCTTTATCTCTCTCATTGCATATTGATACTCTTTTCTTTGCCTCTTGCATCTGCATTCGGTGATTCTGTTTAATCATTGAGTCAATTCATCAGAGATTCTGGTGTGTAATAATAGTATGCTTCGTTCGTTTTATCCTGCAAAGGTAAACGTTCAAAACAAACTCAAGTACAATTCAATGAGGAGGCAAATTTATCTTAAGAAAAATGAGTTTTACATGACTCGAACAATATTCAACAACTCTATTTGAATAGGTTGTTACCGTCTCTGTTTTGTATTCTGTTTTTACTTCCACTAGGTGATAATCCGTGCTTCGCACGGATACCATTTTGCTATTTTATTGTTTATTTTGTTGTTGATAGTTTTACTTTATACATTTACGATTATAGTTTTAGGCAAATGATTCACTTTTAATAGAATATATACCCGTGCTTGGCATGGATACAATTTACTTTATAAAGACAATTGTTTTATTTAGTTTACTAATACCACTTTTATTAAAAATAATAAAAATAGTGAGAAGAATATAGATAGTCTTTATGTGATGCTCTAGATTTCAAACTCTTCCAAAATTTCTCCTAGTGGCGTAAACATAATTTTCTTTCACTTATATTTTTTTTGGAAAATTATTATGTGTACTCATATTTAGTTACTAATACCACTTTTAGTACAAGTAGAACAAAAAATGAATGAGAGAAATATAGAAATTCTTGTGCTCTCTTAATAAAGTCTCCTAATAAACATGGATGTTTTAATTGTTATAGCATTAAATGGGTTCAAGAGAGACATATTGATGTGGCACCACGTGACACTAAATTTTAAGTTTTTTTCAAAACTTGTCCACGTGTCATAATCATAAGTTTCTTCCTTTACAATATATTTTAGAGATATTGTTATTGAGTTGGTCTTATAAAAAACTAGTTTTTTCTTAAGATAAGGAAAAACGTGTTTTCAAAACAAACGGTGGCATTTTTGTAATTACTGGCAACCATGATAAATGCCGGTGTTAATATTACAAATTCGTGTCATCCCAAGCTCCGATCATCTTCTCTGGCCATCCCAAGCTCCGATCGTTCTCCGGCGTTCACTCAGTTTGAGTATTTTGTAACCTACAATTCATGCCCTAGTTCCGCCATTAATGTCCATTGTTAATTCTGCTTCGTTACATAATTGATTGGTACTTTATTGATTGGTACATAAT
Source organism: Adenophora triphylla var. japonica (assembly GCA_022495995.1). NCBI lineage: Eukaryota > Viridiplantae > Streptophyta > Magnoliopsida > Asterales > Campanulaceae > Adenophora > Adenophora triphylla. The sequence continues at coordinate 65,980 of JAFEMH010007279.1, forward strand.
TAATTGGAGATATCTGTGTGATTTGATTCCATAGCTCTTCGTTTTTTCGTTGGATAAACAGAATGTCCTTCAATGGTGTGGATAAAGGGTTTAATTTGCTGAAGTTAAAAGCTCTCTTTGTCCGAAACTTAGTGCAGTGCATGTGTAACAAAGTGCCGGTGCCGGTGTAAAAAAGTGCCGGTGTTAGTGTAATAAAGTGCCGGTGTTAGTGTATCAAAGTGTGGTGTTAGTGTAAAATAAGTGCCGAGTGTTAGTTTAACAAAGTGCCGGTGTTAGTGTAACAAAGTGCCGGTGTTAGTGTAACCAAGTGCCGGTGTTAGTTTATAAAGTCACTTAATATACATGCGCTAGCACTTTTTACACCTTGGCATTCAAAAACACATGGGTGGCATTTGAAAACACAAACACCGGCACTCAAAAACACATACACCGGCACTCAAAAACACCGGTAATTATTTTTGTTGGCTCTCAAAACACAAGCACCGGCATTCAAAAACACATGGATGGCATTTGAAAACACGTGATTGGCACTTCAAAACACATGGACTGTCATCTGAAATTGGAATTAAAATTGGAACTAACTGGCATTCAAAAACACATGGACTGACATTTGAAAACACATGGACTGGCACTTCAAAACACATGGACTGGTTCACGAAACAAGTTTAAACAGATTAGGAACAGGGTAAATAATTCATCCATAACAAGGAGAATCACATTTTGAATAGAGGGGAATATCCAAGAACACAAGTAGGAAGTAATTAACGAACCAAAAATCTTACAAATCTTAAGTAGGAAGTAATTAATGAACCATTCTTGGTATCAATACAGAGAACAATTCTTCAGCAACAATTAAGTAGGAAGTAATTAACGAACCAATTACAATTTCATACACTACTATCCCCAAATCAAAAACCCTAAATTAAGTGAGATTAATTGGATTTTTATGTTCAGATTTGATCTGATTTTGGTGTCCAGATTAGAGAAAACAATGAAGAAGACGATTGAGGGAGCCGGCAATGGTGAGGAACTCTGTTTGCGTTTAGAGAGAGAGAGAGTAGAGAGAGAGTCCGAGTGCGACGGGTGAAAAACACGTTTTTTGTTAAGGTTAAAAAAAGCGCGCTTTTTATAAGTTTTTGGCATTGTTATTTGTACTTATATTTGGTTACTAATACAACTTATAATGTAAGTAGAAGTAAAAGTAAAAGAATGAGAGTAATATAGAAAGTTTTGTAGTTTTTTAATAAATTCTTCAAAGAATTAATATTTATGGATGTTTAATTGTTATAGCAATAAATAAGGGTCAAAATACATTTAGCCCCTCAACTATTCATCAAATCCCATTTTACACCCTTGCGCGAAATCCATCTCACTATGATACCCAATGATAAAATTATCCCACTTTGTCCCCTAGATTCTAACAAACGTTGGAAATTTAATGAAATTTGTCATGTGCATATTACATGCAGGATAAATACATCATTTATATTTTTTAACTACACTAAGAAAATAATTTTAAAAAAAAATCCACTTAGAAAATTAAATAATGTCTTCTTATAATAATAAAAATTTAATAAGATAAAAAAGAAGATTATTATTAATTTCTTGTATATGGAAGAGTGAGCAAATTAAACAGGGAAAAATAAAATAATAGATAAAGTATTTTTTTTAATTGACATACGTCAAAAGAGTGGTAAAAATAAATTAAATGAAAGTTAAAAAGTTATAATGAGAAAGATCAAAATATCCATCATGTGACATGTACATGACTAATTTCGTTAAATTTTTAACGTTTGTTTGAATTCAAGGAGCAAAGTGGAATAGTTTTAACATTGAATATTAAAGTGAGATAAATTTTTGTATGAGGGTGCAAAGTGAAATTTGGTGTATAGTTGAGGACGTAAATGTATTTTGTCTTTAAATAGGTATTGATTTTGGTGCCACGTGGCGCTCTAGATTTCAAACTTTTTCAAAACTTGTCCACGTGGCTTATGGATGTTTAATTGTTATAGCATTAAATAAGGGTCAAAATACATTTACCCCCTCAACTATTCATCAAATCCCATTTTACACCCTTGCGCGAAATCCATCTCACTATGATACCCAATGATAAAATTATCCCACTTTGTTCCCTAGATTCTAACAAACGTTGGAAATTTAATGAAATTGGTCATGTGCATATTACATGCAGGATAAATACATCATTTATATTTTTTAACTACACAAATAAAATAATTTAAAAAAACTCCACTTAGAAAATTAAATAATGTCTTCTTATAATAATAAAAATTTAATAAGGTAAAAAAGAATATTATTTATTAATTTCTTGTATATGGAAGAGTGAGCAAATTAAACAGGGAAGAATAAAATAATAGATAAAGTATTTTTTTTTTAATTGACATACGTCAAAAGAGTGGTAAAAATAAATTAAATGGAAGTTAAAAAGCTATAATGAGAAAGATCAAAATATCCATCATGTGATATGTACATGACTAATTTCGTTAAATTTTTAACGTTTGTTTGAATTCAAGGAGCAAAGTGGAATAGTTTTAACATTGAATATTAAAGTGAGATAAAATTTTGTATGGGGGTGTGTAACGATGTGTACCCGATTTTTGAAATCAAACGGAGTCGCCACGCCATTTTTATTTTAAGGGCCAAAACTTTGAAAAATTCTCGAGATTAGAGATTTGGGTTCGGAGGTCACGTTACACGCCGGGAAGAACGTTAGTGTTCACCCGGAATGCCTCGTAAAAACGAGTCTTCCAAGCATTAAAAACCATTTGTGTGTGTGTGTGTGTGTGTGTGTTTTGGCCAAAATAAGTTCAAACTGAAAAGTAAAAATTGGGAACTCTTTATTAGACTTTAAAAAAATCCCTTGATTTTTGGTATGATTTTTGGGTTGAATTTTGGTACTCAAAAGATTTTTTGAAGTTGAAAAACCATTTCTGCCAGAATGAAAAAGGCAGTGGACACTTGATTTTAAAATGGGTTTAAGGGCTTAAAGATCTCAGAATCTGGGGAAAGTCCGAGAATGAAAGTTGTTCAAAACACCTTAAATAAGGTTTCTGTAAAAGAACTTTCCAATTTGGAGATGATTTAGTGAACCAAAACCTTCTGGAAATCTCAGATATGAAATCTGGATTTCCAGAGACTAAGGAACTGACTTTTAAAAGAAAATTTAAAAAAGGGAGTTTTACTCACGCAAAAAATAAAGTAAAAATATATCTCGAAAGCCCTGGATGTTGGCTACAAAAAGTATTTTGTATTCAACACCAAATTCTGTTGTGAATATGGCCCTCCACACCCAAGCAAACCTACAAGAATAATAATCGCACACAAACCAAGCACAAGAAATCAAAGAAAAAAACAGAAAAGAACACAAGAAATTGTTAACCCAGTTCACCAAATTGATTTGGCTACGTCTGGGGGCACTACCAAGCCAGGATCTTGCACTATGTAATTAGAATTTTTGTTACAACTTTTTTGGGGGGCGGAATACAACTTATATATATAAGGGAGCCAAACCTAACCCTAGATGGACAAGGGTTACCTAAATTACGTCTACTCGGCCCAGCCAACCCACATATGCGGTCAGCCGCAAGGCCCAAAGCCCGGCCCAGCCAACCCACACATGCGGTCAGGCCCAAGGCCCGGCCCAGCCAACCTACACATGCGGTCAGTCGCACATGCGGTCAGCCGCACAGCCAAAACCGCAAAACCCTTTTGCTCCGATGTCTAGTCCGGTTGGTCCTCTATCCCAACAATCTCCCACCTAGAGATCAACCACACATATAAGCCCCGTATCCGTCTTCAACTCATCCTTGGTGTCCTCCTAGTGCTCACCTCGATCATGGTAGTGCCATCCTCCTCTCTCACTCTTCAAGCCCAATTGAAGCTTTGCGGCTTCAATTTCTCAAGGTTCACAACCTTTGTCAACATGTCGCCCGGATTTTCCGATCCCAATATCTTCTCAAGCCACAAAGTCTTCTCCTCCAAGAGATGCACGATGTAGTGAAACCTCGCTCAATGTGCTTTGTCCTTGAATGAAACGCCGGATTCTTTGCCAAGTGAATTGCACTCGACCGTCACCGTAGAGAATATTACCACTTCGCGTCTTCCCAAGTTCACCCAAGAAGTTAACGTGCCCAAACCATCTCTTTACTTGCTTCGTCACGCTACATATTCGCTTCGCAGCCGATCGAGCCACGATCTTTTGTAACTTAGAAGCCCAGAGATTCTTTGTACCACCTAATGTAAACACGTAACCCGTAGTACTTCTCCTCTTATCAAGATCACTTGATGCCAAGTCCGCATCAACATAACTCGCTAACACCACTTCCTTGCTTGAAAAACACGAGCCTTACCGGCGGTACCCTTCAAGTAACGTAGGATCCACTTAACCGCTTCCCAATGTTGCTTTCTGGATTGCCCATGAACAGGCCGACTACTCCCACCGCATGTGCAATGTCGGCCTTGTACACACCATTGCATACATGAGACTCCCCACAGCTGAAGCATATGGAGTTCTCTCCATCTTGTCACGCTCTTCCTTGTTCCTAGGCGAGTCCCTCTCGGATGGCTTGAAATGCAAACCCAATGGCGTCCCCTGTTGGCTTCGCCTCTTCCATACAAACCTTGCCAAGACTTTCTCAACATATTACGCTTGTGAAAGAACCAACTTGCCCGACTCCCTATTCCGGTCAATCCGCATGCCCAAGATTTTCCTTGCCTCTCCCAAATCCTTCAGTTCAAACCGTTCTGACAACTGAGTCTTCAACCTGTTTACCTCTCTACCGCTAGAGCCCGCTATCAACATGTCGTCCACATATAACAAGATAATATACCCATTGTCCGTGTTCTTGAAGTAGCAACAATGATCCGCCTCACATCTCGATAAAATCAATGTCGTGCATGAATCCGTCAAATTTCTGTACCATTGCCTAGGAGCTTGTTTAAGGCCATACAAGCTCTTAGTCAACTCGCAAACTAGCTCCTTGCTACCCTTAGACAAGAAACCCTCTGGTACGTACCATGTAAATTTCTTCCTCCAAGTCCCCATGAAGAAAGGTGTCTTCACATCCATCTGTTCTAGCGGCAAGTCATCCGCCACTACTATCCCCCGAACCATTCGATAGTGGTCATCTTCACAACCGGAGTGAATACTTCGGTGTAGTCAATACCATACTTTTCTTTGAAACCCTTTAACAACCAGTCTTGCCTTGTAACGCTTGCTACCGTCTGCTTCCTCCTTGATTACGTAAACCCATTTGTTGTGCAGTGCCTTCTTCCCCTTAGGTAGTTCAGTCAACTCCCAAGTTTTGTTTGCCTTCAATGAGACCATCTCATCTTCCATCGCAGCTTTCCACTTGTTACAAAGTGCACTACGAACAGCCCCCGCATAACATTCCGGTTCCCCATTATCATCGACAACAAATAATAATTGGATGGAGTATACACTGTCGGGCGATCCACGCAACTGCTTGGATCTACGCGGAATTTCCGGTTACGGAGTACGTGGTTCATCTTCGGTGACCTCCCGACCATGAGTCATCATGAACCGTTTACTTGCTCCCACCCGAGTTGGGAATATCCACCTCTACAATTTCCGGTTCTGAACTAGTGTCATCAGATGCTCCCTTTCTGTCCTTGTACAATACCTGTTCATTGAATACCACATCTCGACTACGAATAACCCTATGATTTTGGTCATCCCAAAACTTATACCCGAAGTCATCCCCGCCATACCCAATAAATGTACACTTAACAGATTTAGCATCTAATTTAGTTCTCTCAGCAGAATCAACATGAACATAAGAAACGCAGCCAAATATGCGAAGAAAGGACAGATTTACCTGCTTGCCACTCCAAGCTTCCTCTGGAATTCCATTCCCCAATGGAACCGATGGTCCCCGATTGATCAAGAAAGCTACCGTGTCAACTGCATATGCCCAGAACGTCTTCGGAAGTCCGCACTTCAATCTCATACTTCTAGCCCGCTCGTTCAATGTTCTGTTCATCCTTTCTGCTACCCCGTTGAGTTGTGGTGTCCGCTTTGGAGTCTTCTCCATACGAATCCCATTCGCAGCACAGTATTCCCTAAACTCGCAAGCTCATACTCCCCACCATTGTCGATCTCAAGCACTTAAGCTTAAGTCCCGTCCGATTCTCCACGAGGCCCTCCACTTCTTGAACACCTCGAAGGCCTCATCTTTCCCCTTCAAGAAATAGACCCAAACCTTCCTTGTAGAATCATCAATAAAAGTCATGTAATATGACGCACCACCTGTAGATGTAACCTGGAGATGGCCCCACAAGTCCGTGTGAACCAATTCCAACTTTGCTTCCTCGATCCCCTACTGTCCTCGAGAAATTATTCCTCCCTTGTTTGCCAAACATACAATCTTCGCAGATCCCCACGTTGGCTGTCTTGAGCCGGTAGTAGACCCTTTGAACAAAGCACCTTCATCCTGTCTCACTCATGTGACCCAATCGACAGAGTGCCACAAATGCTGTATCACCCTTAGGCTGCGCCACCGCAATACTATCCTTGGTGTTGTTTGCCAAATACAAAGTACCCTCCTTATTACCCCGGCGATCTCACAATCCTCCTTGGTAATAACCCGGTTCTGCAGCCGAATGTCACCTTGTAACCTTCGTCGTCCAAGTAACCGAAAGTAGGTTCTTTTTCAAACCCGGAATGTGTCGACCGTTCGGATGTAAGACCTTCCCGTACTGATGCTCCTATTCGACATCCCCCTTCCCCTTGATTTCCAAAGGCTCGCCATCCGCCAGATAGACCTTCCCGAAATCACCGGAAGTGTAGTTTTCCATCTCTTCCTTATGTCCGCAAGAGTGGAATGATGCCCCCGAATCCAGCACCCATGATTCTAGTGCACTACTAACACTCGAGAACCGGTACATGCGTCACCTTCGAGCGCCACATTCGCTTTGATTGCCCTTACGATTTGGACAATCCCTCTTGAAGTGTCCCAATTCCTTACAATAGTAGCCTTTGAACAGATCCCTTCGCAACCTTCGGTTTATCCTTGGTCTCATCAGCTTTGTCCTTTCCACTCACTCCGTTCTCCCTAGATTCAGTTCTCCCTTGTTTGCTAGTACCCGGCTTCCCCCTACTAGTAGTAGCTAAAGTCGCTCCCGAAGTACTTGATGTCCCCAACTTCTTCATGCAATTTTCCTCACCTAAAAGAAAGTCTTTAACATCATCATATTTCAATTTTTTCTTACCTGCTGAAGCGTTGATTGCGATCATTTGTTCCGCTCCAACTTGCCGGTAAAGAAGCTAGCAACAAGCATGCATGAACCTCATCATCGAACTTGATCTCCACCGCTGTCAATGAATCTATGACATCCATAAACTCATCGATGTGCTTAGCCAAGGATCCTCCCTCTTGCATCTTGAGACTACCCATCTTACGTATCAAATCAACCTTATTTGCAGCAGACGGAGTTTCAAATCTCTCAGTAAGATAATCCAATAGCTCCTTGGTGGTTGTCGCCTTCCTGGTAGTCTTCGCAATCCACTTCGACAAAGTAGATCTGACCACCCCTAGGGCTTTCCGATCCATGAGTTCCCATTCCTCCTGACTTACATCTTCCGGTTTGACACCCTTCAGAGGCTTGTAGAGATCCTTGTTGTACAAGAGATCCTCAATCTGCATCCTCCAATATCCGTAGTCAGACCCATCGAATTTCTCCACCGCCTGTTTGTCCTTGCCCATTCTTGATTGCTTGGAACAACTCCCTTGATCTTGAAACCAAAAGCTCTGATACCAGTTGTTGTGAATATGGCCCTCCACACCCAAGCAAACCTACAAGAATAATAATCGCACACAAACCAAGCACAAGAAATCAAAGAAAAAAACAGAAAAGAACACAAGAAATTGTTAACCCAGTTCACCAAATTGATTTGGCTACGTCTGGGGGCACTACCAAGCCAGGATCTTGCACTATGTAATTAGAATTTTTGTTACAACTTTTTTGGGGGGCGGAATACAACTTATATATATAAGGGAGCCAAACCTAACCCTAGATGGACAAGGGTTACCTAAATTACGTCTACTCGGCCCAGCCAACCCACATATGCGGTCAGCCGCAAGGCCCAAAGCCCGGCCCAGCCAACCCACACATGCGGTCAGGCCCAAGGCCCGGCCCAGCCAACCTACACATGCGGTCAGCCGCACATGCGGTCAGCCGCACAGCCAAAACCGCAAAACCCTTTTGCTCCGATGTCTAGTCCGGTTGGTCCTCTATCCCAACAAATTCCAAGTTTCTGTATGTCCAAAAAATTAAACCATGGACAGGGGTCTTAGAGAAAGGCTACTGGACAGCAACTTTCTCTTGAAGAAAAACATGATTTTAAAGGGGGTTTGGCATCCATGCTTGTCCCCATCTCCTTAGGCTTTGATTAGTAGTCACTAGAAATTTTAGTGGTGATCTACTATATCAAGTCATCCTTAGGGTACATTAGGACTAAGCACTTCATTTGCTTGGGAAGGGGAATTTTATCCTTGAAAATGAAGATTTGATGTATGAAAATGATTTTTAGGGGTTTTGAAAATGTGTTTGCAAGTAAGTAAAGACACTTTGAAAAGAATGTTGATCCTTGTAGAGGATCATCCATGGAGATGAACTTCCATGGTGATCCTCTTGGATCTAGGGCAAGAAGATGAACAAACTACATTTTGGAGTTTGAAAATGCATGCATGGATGAAAAAGATTTAGCTTGAGGAGAAGGAGGTTATACCTATCTTCTTTGTGTTTTGTGTTTGAATGGATTCAAGGCTTGAATGTGTTTAGGGTTTGAATGTGTTTAGGGTTTGTGATTAGAGTTGGTCAAAGAGAAAACAAGTAGATAACAATGAAGTCCTCTATGTTTTCTCTCTAATCCTCCTCCTAAGGGGTGATTTAAGATTGGGCTTGTGTATGTATGAGAGTGATTTGAGAGTGTTTTGAGTGAGTGGGATTTGGGAAAGATTCAAGAGAAAATGGTGGCAATTCAAGTGAATTCCCACTGTTTTCTCCCTATTTTTCGCCAAGGTGCAGTTGTAAAATGTGTTGTTCCTCCTTATTTCTGTGACTGAAGGGTCCAATTTATAGGCCACTGAGAATTACATTCTCATCCGCGCAGATACATGTGTAAGCGTTCCTGGTGCATTAAATGCTGCTCCAGGCTTTGGACAGGAAGAATAATTTTCAAATTAAGCAACCAGAAAATGTTCCAGCCACTTCTATTTCGGGTTTTTGACCATTCTTTTGCTTTTTTTGATTCTTTTCCATGGTTTATCTTTAAATGGCAATCCCTAATCTACCCTCACTTTGTTAGAAATGTTAGGAATCGTTAGAAATGTTAGAAATGTTAAAACTTTCGTTAATTTTCTAACGAAAATACTAACAACTCAAATTGGAGCACTTACAGTAGCCCCTTGGCGACGGCGCTTTCGAAGGAAGCGGGGTCGTCGATAAGAGTAAGGCTCCATATTTGACAGGATGATCAAGTGATCGAGTGGCTGGACCTAGCGATAGGCTACCTACGTATCCCGAATGGGAATCAAGCCGACCGTAGTTCGGGTCTTTGACCCTGGAGTGACTGTTTTAGGATGTCAACCTGGTGAGCGAGTTCTGCAGTCGGTTGCTGAAAGAAAACTCTGCTGGGAATGAGAGATGGCCATTTTGGTCTGATGGCTGAAGTTGTATATCCGCTCTGCTGGGGATAGAATGACCATTTTTGGTCTGATGGCTAAAGTTGTATATCCGCTCTGCTGGGGATAGAATGACCATTTTTGGTCTGATGGCTAAAGTTGTATATCCGCTCTGCTGGGGATAGAATGACCATTTTTGGTCTGATGGCTAAAGTTGTATATCCGCTCTGCTGGGGATAGGAATGACCATTTTCGGTCTGATGGATGAACCTAATGATAGGCTACCTACGTATCCCGAATGGGAATCAAGCCGGCCGTAGTTCGGGTCTTTGACCCTGGAATGACTATTTTGAGGCGTCAACCTGGTAATGATGGCGTTTTAGGTACCTCGGACCTTGATGATGGCGTTTTAGGTGCCTCGAACCTTGATGATGGCGTTTTAGGTGCCTCGGACCTGGATGATGATGGCATTTTAGGTGCCTCAGACCTTGATTTGAAATGTTTTCCCTTAATGGTTTGGGATGGATGGTCCTTCGGTGGACTTCGTCTGCCGTCGAAGGAGCGGGTGACCGTTTTGGTCGGGTGGCTGGACCTAATGATAGGCTACCTACGTATCCCTAGTGGGAATCAAGCCCTTACGTAGTTCGAAAGTTGCTCGGGATTTTGCCGGCCTTTGTTGAAGAAAAATCGGGCTTACGTTTTACGGCCGTGGATGATAATGAGGAAAGAGACGGGATTTCGTCAACTTCACTGGGGATTTTGTTAGCTTTTGTTGGGGAAGACGGGCTTACGTTTTACGGCCGTTGATGATTTTGATGAAAGAAACGGGATTCCGTTATCTTTCTCGGAGAAATCGGACTTACGTTTGACTGCCGTTGATGATTTTGATGAAAGAAACGGGATTCCGTTATCTTTCTCGGAGAAATCGGACTTACGTTTGACTGCCGTTTATGATTTTGATGAAAGAAACGGGATTCCGTTATCTTTCTCGGAGAAATCGGACTTACGTTTGACTGCCGTTGATGATTTTGATGAAAGAAACGGGATTCCGTTATCTTTCTCGGAGAAATCGGACTTACGTTTGACTGCCGTTGATGATTTTGATGAAAGAAACGGGATTCCGTTATCTTTCTCGGAGAAATCGGACTTACGTTTGACTGCCGTTGATGATATTGATGAAAGAAATGGGATTCCGTTATCTTTCTCGGAGAAATCGGACTTACGTTTGACTGCCGTCGATGATTTTGATGAAAGAAACGGGATTCCGTTATCTTTCTCGGAGAAATCGGACTTACGTTTGACTGTCGTCGATGATTTTGATGAAAGAAATGGGATTCCGTTATCTTTCTCGGAGAAATCGGACTTACGTTTGACTGCCGTCGATGATTTTGATAAAAGAAACGGGATTCCGTTATCTTTCTCGGAGAAATCGGACTTACGTTTGACTGCCGTCGATGATTTTGATGAAAGAAACGGGATTCCGTTATCTTTCTCGGAGAAATCGGACTTACGTTTGACTGCCGTGAAGGTTCCTTTGAAAGGGGGTTAACTTTGGTTAACTTTGTTAAGTTTAGGACTAAACTGCAGAGTCCTGGAATTTTAAAGGGCAAAACGGTCTTTTTGACCCTTCATTCTTGTCCGCGCGGAGGGTTTTGAATCCCTGACAGGTTTAAATGAGGGCCACCGCCCTTCCTTCTTCTTCCTCACCCTTTTCCAGTTCTTGCGTTTTTCGAGAGAGAAAGAGAGAAAGTCGAGAAAGGAAGCCATTTTTGGCCAAAAAAACCTTCAAAAATCTTTCATTTTCTTTGATTTTTCAAGCAATGGAACACGGGGGAGTCGCCATTCAAGGCCAAGGACGCGGCCCGGTCGCGGAGAGGCGATTAGAACTCGTTCGAATGAGGAGGCATTACACACTTTCGCAATCGATTGCGGAGGAGCCCTACCCCGATGTGTGGCAACATTGGGCCACTGATCCGAGTCTCCGAACGGTATACTTCGAATCTCTTCACTTCCTCTGTTGATTTCTTGCTTGAAATTGATCTTGTGATTGATTTTTTTTTTTGAATATCCGAAAATTGATGTTCTTGGCCTTGGATTTTGATTTTGATGCTTTGCATGTTGTAATGAGTATGTGGGTGTAACGATGTTGAATTCCAATTTCGCGGAAAAAATTCGATTTTTCGTTTCTTTGAAAACCAAATAAAACCGGAAAAATGGAGTCGCCACGCCATTTTTGTTTTAAGGGCCAAAACTTTGAAAAATGCCCGAAATAAGAGATTTGGGTTCGGAGGTCACGTTACACGCCGGGAAGAACGTTAGTGTTCACCCGGAATGCCTCGTAAAACGAGGCTTCCAAGCATTAAAAACCATTTGTGTGTGTGTGTGTGTGTGTGTTACTTTGGCCAAAATAAATTGAAACTGAGAAAAGTAAAAATTGGAAAATCTTTATTAGACTTTGAACAAATCCCATGATTTTTGGTATGATTTTTGGGTTGAGTTTTGGAACTCAAAGGATTTTTTGAAGTTGAAAAACATTTCTGCCAGAATGAAAAAGGCAGTGGACACTTTATTTTGAAATGGACTTAAGGGCTTCAAAACTCCAGAATCTGGGGAAACTCAGAGAATGAAAGTTGTTCCAGACACCTTAAATAAGATTTCTATAAATGAATTTTCCCATTTGGAGTTGATTTGGTGAACCAAAACCTTCTGGAAATCTCAGATATGAAATCTGGATTTCCAGAGACTGATGAACTGACCTTTGAAGGAAAATTTGAAAAGGAGAGTTTTACTCACGCAAAAAATAAAGTAAAAATATGTCTGGAAAGCTATGGATGTTGGCTACAAAAAGTGTCTTGTAGTCATCACCAAATTCCAAGTTTATCTGTGTCCAAAAAATTAGATCATGGACAGAGGTCTTAGAAAATTGCTACTGGACAGCAACTTTCTTAAGAAGAAAAACATGATTTAAAGGGGGATTTTGCATCCATTGTAAGTGCTCCAATTTGAGTTGTGAGAATTTTCGTTAGAAAATTAATGAAAGTTTTAACATTTCTAACATTTCTAACAATTCCTAACATTCCTAACAAAGTGAGGATAGATTAGGAATTGCCAAAAAAAGATAAACCAAAGAAAGAATCAAAAAAGCAAAAGAAATTGGAAAAATCCGAATTGGGCAAGTTGAAAAACATAAACTGCTGGATTTTTGAATTTTATTCTTCCTGTCCAAAGCCTGGAGCTGCATTTAATGAACAGTGCACGTTTACATAACCCTCCGCGCGGATCTGTTTGCTTCTCACAGTGGCCTATAAATTGAACCCTCCTCTCTCAGTCTACACAACACAATTGGCTCATAGAAGCTGTATTCTGGCGAAAAATATGGAGAAAACAGTGGGAATTCACTAGAATTGCCACCATTTTCTCTTCAATCTTTCCCAAACCCCACTCACTCAAAATACTTTCAAAACACTCTCATACATACTCTCATACATACACCAATCCAAGCTCAAATCACCCCTTAGGAGGAGGATTAGAGAGAAAACATAGAAGACTTAAGTGTTATCTACTTGTTTTCTCTTTGACCAACTCTATCATCAAACTCTAAACACATTCAAGCCTTGAATCCACCCAATCACAAATCCAAACACCAAATCTTGATACTCCTCAAGTCAAACACCAAATCTTGATACTCCTCAAGTCAAATTCCAAGCCTAGGAAGATAGGGTGTCACCATTGGTAAAGCCCTCCTTCTCTAAACCCTAAAACTCCCTTTTAACTTCTTGTTCATCTTGTTCTTTTTACTTTGATTTACTTTATGTCCAGTTTAACTTAAATCTTGACCTAAGATGGTCATCTTGAAGTTCATCTTCATGAATGACCATCTCAAATGGTCCACATTTTAAATCTCTAGTTGATTTTTCTCTTTAATTTCATCTCTACAAAATTCCCATTCCCAAGCAAATGAAATGCTTAAGTCCTAATGTACCCCAAGGATGGTTTGATATAGTAGATCACCACTAAAATGTTTAGTGACTACTAATCAAAACCTAGGGAAATGGGGACAAGCATGGATGCAAAACCCCCTTTAAAATCACATTTTCCTTCTTGAGAAGTTGCTGTCCAGTAGCAATTTTCTAAGACCTCAGTCCATTGTCTAAATTTTTGGACACAGATAAACTTGGAATTTGGTGTTGACTACAAAATACTTTTTGTAGCCAACATCCATAACTTTCCAGACATATTTTTACTTTATTTTTTTGCGTGAGTAAAACTCCATTTTTCAAATTTTATTTTAAAGGTCAGTTCATCAGTCTCTGGAAGTCCAGATTTCACATCTGAGATTTCCAGAAGGTTTTGGGTCCTCAAATCATCTCCAAAATGAAAAGTTCTTTTATAGAAACCTTATTTAAGGTGTTTTGAACATTTTTAATTCTCGGACTTTTCCCAGATTCTGGAGTTTTCAAGCCTTAAAGTCCATTTCAAAATCAAGTGTCCACTGCCTTCTTCATTCTGACAGAAATGGTTTCCAACTTCCAAAAATCTTTTGAGTACCAAAACTCAATCCAAAAATCACACCAAAAATCATGGGATCAGTTTAAAGTCTTAAAAAGAGTTCCCAATCTTTACTTTCCTCAGTTTCAAGTCATTTTGGCCAAAGTAACACACACACACACACACACACACGAACGAATGGTTTTTAGCTTGGAAGACTCGTTTTACGAGGCATTCCGGGTGCACACTAACGTCCTTCCCGGCGTGTAACGTGACCTCCGAACCCAAATCTCTTATTTCGGGCATTTTTCAAAGTTTTGGCCCTTAAAACAAAAATGGCGTGGCGACTCCGTTTGATTTCAAAAATCGGGTACATCACAGTGGCGACTCCGCTGGGGACAAATAAGCTTTTTTTAAAAAGAAAAATGATATTTGGTATATTGGTGGAAACCATTAAACTTCCCGTTATCGCCTCCTAACACGAGTCGGGGATAAATTGTGGTTTAACAATCCCACGTACCGATATCATTGTTTTAAAAAAAAAAGCTTTTAAGGGTCAAGCTTCCGTCCCGGCATTAAAAATCATTTGTTGTGTGTGTTGATTTTTGCACATTTTCGTGTTGTTTTGGCCGCCTCGGAAAAAGTCAAAATTTTGACTGTCGGAATCATGTCCCTAACTGTTGGAATTTTTGTGTTTATGTGCTTATGTGTGCATTTACTTTCAAAAAAAAAAAAAAATTCAAAAAAAAAAAAAAGAAAAAAAAAGAAAATCTTCAAAAAAAAAAAATCATGCATCATACTTTTTAAGACACAAAAAAAAAAAAAAAATTCTATTTTACTCAGAAAAAGAAGATAGACTGCTTGCACACTACGCGCACGTGACCGTACACTGCACACTACGTCCCTAACCCGGGGAAATCCTTGTCGCGGCCCGTTTGGTCTTATTACGCCTCTCGGTGCAAGCACAGGACTACCCAAACATCCCATGGAGCCTCGTGTCGACCATGCACTTGTCCGTGACACACTTTGTCCGAGACCCGGTTGGTTTTTAGTCCGGGTCCGTGTCATGCCCCGTCTCGTGTATAGACCTTTCCTTTCAAGCCTTTGTCGGCACACCGAGCTCAATATCTTTCGGGGACCACTAATCGGTCGAAGTCATGCCGGTTTTCCGCCGCGGACTTTGACCAAGATATTGGCCAGGCGCCTTGACTTCGGCTACGGCGGCACAAATTATACATCGACTCCCAAAGATGACACCGAGTCATCAAGGATTAATGATTATTCCATGCCTAATTACGGCTTAAGCGACGACAAGTCAAGATCGGTGTGGACGCTTATCGGTCAAATCATGCCGACTTTTCGTCGATCCCTCGGACATGATCTTGACTTTTGACATCAGCTTTGTCCGTAATTTACATCAAATGCTCGTTAAGACTCGATTACCCGCCGGACTTTTAGGATCGTTTTCTTTCGGTCGGTGGGACCCGCTTGCCCTATAGGACCCTCGCCCGGGCCGTGTCCACCACACTGGGAGGTCGAAATACAGGTGGAATACGAGGGCTTATAGACGTAGTGACGGGACCCACCGATCCAGATCCCGAGTAGTTTGCGAAAAAAGAAGAGCAATCTTTTCCAACCGATTAGGTTAATAAAACATGTTTTAAGTAAACGTGAACAAATAAGCGCATGTTGCATGAGCCCAAAGCCCGAACACCTACCCTCCTTCTGTCCCCGTACATCCGAACCCTCGTGCCTTTTCCCCGCAGCCTCCTCACAAAGCTTGGTTTCGGACACCGGTCACCGTTTGATCGGTTAGGAAGAGCGAGCGCATCGTCGGCTTCACCATTTGTTCCGACTCCGGGTTTCGTAATGTCTCGCATCAGTAGGTAACGATGGGGACAACAACACTCCGCCTCACAGGACTCCTCAAACGAGAACCGCAATGGAATCGGTTAGGCTGAACGGTGAGAGTGCGACGGGAAGCACGGTGAACGGCCTTATGGAGGCTATCAAAAGCCATGGATTGGCCGCCGGTCTCAACCCGGATGGCACCTTCACTGTGGAAGAAGAGGAAGACCTCAATCCCGCTCTTGGTCAACCCGAGCTACTCCGAGAATGCCACCAGGCCTCCCACGGTACTACCACCGAGCCCGTGCTCCTCGATCTGCAGGTCGGCGGCTCCCCCATTTGCGAGACCAGCTGGATCCACGCGGCTGACGGGATGAGCCGGTTCGCAATGCCTCGGTGGGGACAAAGTCGTATGAAATGCCTTCCCGTGGTTGGGGATACCCCGGAATGCCACGGCAAATTGGGATCCCGCCTCGGTTTGGGACCAATCAATCCGGACCTTCGCGACAACGGTTTGGAATGCCACCACGGTTTGGTTCGGGGCAACGGTCGGGAGCCCCTCCTCGAGAATGATGCTAGCTCATTTGCTCCTCACACGGCTTCATGAGCCCATTTCTCACTCGGGGTTCAATGAGTTACCAAGCCCCCATCCCGGTTTCATCGGAATCACCGGGACCACGGTATCCTCTCGGTTATGCATCCTCGCCACAACCCGGCCATGCAATTCAACAACCGGGGATAGTAGCCGCACTTAAGCCTACTTATGGGCCTCACTCAGGAAATCCAAGCCATCGGCTACCTCGAGATCTGCCTCCATCTTCTCTGCCGATTGGAAGCCAACAAAGCAAGTCGCCGGGTTCTATCCCTTTGCCCAAGCTCCTACCTACACTCCCCGGGGTAATTTGGGCCAAGGACGGGTTTTCACCTATGCTCCGGATATGGTATTCCTTCCACCAATGCACCACCAACAGCTAGTCCTCTTCCTGGCTCAAATATCGGCTCGGGCATTCCCGCTCCACCTTTGGATCCCCAATTGGCTTGGTTTATGGAGCAACACAAGGAAATGAAAGCGCAGATCGCCGAATTGACCGTTAAAAGGAACGCCGCTCTTCGGCCTACGGATCCCGACTCAATTGTACCCCCGCCTCACAAGTTCGTGATGCCCAATTTCGAAGCTGTTTGATGGAAGTGCGTGCCCTAAAACTCACTTGGACACCTACACTTTGGCAATGAAAGCTAAGGGATGCACAAACCGGCGGTTAGTGACTACTTGACCTCTCTTTGAAGTCGGGGGCTTTGAAATGGTTTTTCCGATTGCGGCTGAAGCTAGGGCTACTTGGGAACAGTTACCGGTACTTTCACGAGATAAGTATAAAGCCAACTTGGAATGGGAAACAAACAGATTTGACTCGCGGACAACGGTGCACACACGATGAGAATATTGGGGATTTCTATAGAAGGTGGAACCTGAAGCTTAGTGAAATGGCCATTCCTCCCTCCGACGAGGAGCAAGTTAGACCTCTTTCGGTCATGCTTGAAGCCGCATTTGAGAGCTTCCCTCGGTCACTTCCCTACGCCGACTTGCGTGCAATGGTTAATTCCGGGCTAAGTTCGAAAAGGCTTACAATCGCCAGCCATGACCGCCGCACCCGCTGCATACCGGGTTTCTTCCACCTCCAACACGGCTCCGCCCAACCAAAAGGTAAAGAAGTGATTAGCTATGCGGGACAGGACTGTAACAATGCCACTTCCTTTGTTCCCAAGAAACCTGATGCATCCAGAGCCCGGCTCGAAGACTTGAGAAACTTTGGGATGCCTTTGAGTGATATCTTCAGAGGTTTGGTGAGGGAAGGTTTGCTCCGGCCTTTGGAAAATTATCAGCCTAGAAACCCCAATGCTCCTTTGGATACCTCCAAGCATTGTGCCTTTCATCAGTACCATGGGCACCTGACAGATGATAGCGTCCCCCTGAAAAAGGCAATCCAAAGTTTGATTGAACAAGGGAGGTTAGAGGTGTCTGAAGGGCCCAATACTATCAGTAACCCATTCCCTAGAAACAACAACCCGAATGTCAACATGGTCGAGTTTGGTGATTCAAGACTTGTGGGCATAATGGAATTTGACTCACCCCTTTGCGAGGTCAATGAACCAGTCATCGCAGGCAAGGAAAATGGTTGGATTGAGCAAGAAGAAGTCCTGATGGAAAGACCTGCAATAGCTCCCATCTCCAACGTCGAAGAATAGATGCATGGTCCAACAACAAAGAGCGGCTAGACTAGAGGCTACCTATCTCTAAAATAGTCTTTTAGTCAACCTTCGTAGGTTCTAGTATTTTTCTTTCACCTAAGTCCATCTTGGACACTTGTCGGTTTTGTCCACCTCGAATGTTGTGGAAAGATAGCTTAACTATCATTTAAAATTTATATATATATAAGTCTTTCTTCTTTTCTTGCTAGACTCGAGACATCACTTGCACACCCACGTTACGCTTAATTGAAATGGTTTTATCCTAGATGATCACTTGTGCTGCTCAACCACTAATTCTTTGAAATGATTAATATTTAAATTAATTGGAGTGAGAAAATCAATTGATATCCCTCTCAAATTGGGGCTTACCAACTCCCCATCTTGCATCTCATATGCTCACATCCCTTTCATCAGCCTCATCCTCTCGTTGTTCGATGAATTTGCATGAATCTTTTCTCATTTAAAGCTTAAGCAAGCAATGAAGACTTAATCTCAGGTCATCCGGTAGGAATTGCGGTTGAAGCCTTTCACCCATAGGAAAGCCATTACCTCACCCTCACTAAACACTACCCTTTCATTTCAAGATCGACATGTTTTGAAACCCTGTTTAGCCATCACCTTTGCTCCTTATTGAGAGAAGTCCAAGCAACGCCAAAGAAGTTAGCGTCGAGAGTCGGCGATGCATAAAATGTTCAAGTTGGGAAGGAAGGAAAGATAATTCTCAACTCCTCAAAGAGGCCCTCTGAATTCTCAAAAGAATGATTTTAAAATCCTCACAATCTCGGATATAATTCCAAGCTCATCAGGAAGCCTTCCAAAAAAAAAAAGGCTCTCCAATGATCAAAAAGGAGCCCGAATTCTCGCAAGTTCACAAAAGTTCTCGATAGCTTGGACTTCCTCTTATCAATACCTTAAACCAATCCCAAGCCATCCTCTTAATTTTAGAGGATACTCCCATCACCATTACCCTCGCCTTTGGCCAAGGTCAAAATTTGACCTCTCATCCTTAGGGGCAATCAATCTTCCCTGCCATAGATTTTCCAAACACATCCCTGCAAGCCAACCTCTCATCTTTAGAGGTTCAGTCAGCAAAAGGCCCAGTCGACCCCTCACTTTAAGAGGTCATAACTCCCAAAATTACCCGATGGCCGATCGAAGCCCGGAAACCCAGCTGCAATTCCTATCGGATAGCAATTTCATCGTAAAATCTAAATCAAATTAATGGTTCATTGCTTGCTTAAATTGGAATCTAATCCATTTTGGCTCAAAATTACCAATCAAAGATTGTGCAAATTCAAATTTGATTCATGTGAGCATAATTCATTTCTACTCCACAAACACTTGCCGTGGATGTCCCAGCAAGGCTTCGCATCCGTGTCTTTCATGGACACTCTAAGGGGATATGTTATTCAATCCTCCAAATCCTCAAAATCCCCAAAGGTCCTCAGATCCTCGAATTTCAACATTCGTTCTCTTTTCATTCGGGATAGGCCCGAACTACGGCGACCTGATCTCTTCATAATGGAGGGAACGTAGGCAACCAGAAATGGTCCGGTTGAAATCACAAACAAATCTCAAAAAAAAATCCGGTCTCATCAAGGATCGTCCCTATACACTTTCCGAGCTTGATTCTCGATATCAGTTGATTTTCTCCTCGTGATTAATCAAAATATCTGTTCATATCAGATTTAGGAGTTGAATAAACCGAACATTAACAAAGGGTTTTAAGCAGCCTTGTGATCATCATGAATAAGACAAGTTTTCAAGTGTCTCGACAAGTCTTCTCTCTCTCCATCATAGGGAAATAGAGCCAAACACTGTCTTTCTGTCAGCAGGGGCTTCCATACACTTTTCCGCACCTTATGATGCTTATACTCTCTCAAAAGAGTCAAACCTATAGCGAGTGTGTATACACAAAATCGGAATTCATTCCCATTTTTCGAAAGATGTGCCCCTGCACGTAAACGTTTCTGAGTCTTGTCCGGGGACTGGTTGACTAAGATTTGAAAAGATGGGTGCCTCCTCGGCCACATAATGACTCTGTCTGCAATAAGACCGCTCTGAATTTCTTCACGCTTGTAAGTGCTTCAATTTGAGTTGGTAGCTTTTTCGTTAGAAAGTTAACGAAAGTTTTAACATTTCTAACATTTCTAACAATCTCTAACCTTTCTAACCAAGCAAGGGTAGGTTAGGGTTTGCTATTTAAAGTTAAACCAAAAAAGGAATCCAAAAAAGCAAAAGAATTAAGAAAATCCCGAAACAGCAAGTTGAAAAACAATTTCTGCTGATATTTTGAAAAATATTCTTCCTGTTCAAAGCCTGGAGCAGCATTTAATGCACCAGGCACGTTTTACAGGGACCTCCGCGCGGACATCTTTGAGTTTTCAGAGGGCCTATAAATTAAACCCTCCTCTCTCAGTTTACAGGGACAACTTACTCACAAAGAACGAAGTTACTCGAATATAGAGAGAAAACAGTGGGAATCCTTAGATTGCCACCATTTTCTCTTGAATCTTTCCCAATCAAATACCAAACACACCAAACCTTGATACTCCTCATGCCAAACACCAAATCTTGATACTCCTCAAGTCAAATTCCAAGCCTAGGAAGATAGGGTGTCACCATTGGTAAAGCCCTCCTTCTCGAAACCCTAAAATTCTCTTTTGATCTCTTGATCATCTTGTTCTTCTTACTTTGACTTATTTTATGTCTAGTTTAACTTGAGTTTTGACCTAAGATGGTCATCTTGAAGTTCATCTTCATGAATGACCATCTCAAGTGGTCCACATTTTAGATCTTTAGTCAATTCTTTCTCCTTGGTTTCATCTTTACAAAACCCCCTTTCCCTTTGCAAAGGACATGTTTCAACCCCATAAATTCCCCAAGGATGACTTGAATATGATAACCACTTAACAAAAGGTAGTGGTATCAAGTCTAGGGATGAAAATGGGGTGAACATAGATGCAAATCCCCCAAAAATCACATTTTCCCTCAAGAACATCTTGCTGTCCAGTAGCATTGTTCTGAGACCTCAGTCCATTTTCCTATTTTTTGGACCCAGTAAAACTTGGAATTAGATGTTGACTACAAAACACTTTTTGTAGCCAACATCCAGAGATTTCCAGACATATTTTTATTTTATTTTTTGAGTGAGTAAAACTCCTTTTTTCAATTTTTATTTTAGAGGCCAGTTCATCAGCTTCTGGAAATCCAGATTTCACATCTGAGATTTCCAGAAGGTTTTGACCCCTCAAATTACTTCCAAAATGGAAAGTTCCTTTGCATAAACCCTATTTAGGGTGTTTTGAGCAACTTTCATTCTCGGACTTTCCCTAGATTCTGAAGTTTTGAAGCCTTTAAGTCCATTTCAAAGTCAAGGGTCAACTGCCTTCTTTCATTCTGGCAGAATGGCTCTTCAAATCCAAAAATCTTTTGAGTGCCAAGACTCGACCCAAAAATCATACCAAAAATCTTGGGGATTTTTCAAAGTCTTATAAAGAGTTCCCCATTTTTGTTTTTCTCAGTTTCAACTCATTTTGGTCAAAACACACACACACACACACCCCCACACACACAACAAAAGGATTTCAAATGTTTGGAAGACTCGTTTTACGAGGCGCGTCGGGTGCACACTAACGTCCTTCCCGACGCGTAACATGACCTCCGAACCTAAATCTCTGATCTCGGGCTTTTTTCAAAGTTTTGGCCCTCAAAATAAAAATGGCGTGGCGACTCCGTTTGATTTTCAAAAAAAATCGGGTACATCACAGTGGCGACTCCGCTGGGGAATAAGGAGCTTTTTCTAAAAAAAAATGATATTTGGTATATTGGTGGAAACCATTAAACTTCCCGTTATCGCCTCCTAACACGAGTCGGGGATAAATTGTGGTCTAACAATCCCACGTACCGGTATCATTATTTTCAAAAAAAAAAGGAAAAGCTTTTGAGGGTCAAGCTTCCGTCTCAACATTTCAAAATCCTTTGCTTTGTGTGTGTTGATTTTTGCACAGTTTTCGTGTTTGTTTTTGGCCGCCTCGGAAAAGTCAAAATTTTGACTGTCGGAATAATGTCCCTAACTGTCGAAATTTTTGTGCTTATGTGTTCATAAAATTTTCAAAAAAAAATTTTTCAAAAAAAACATCATGCATCATGCCTTTTTAAGACACATAAAAAATTTCTATTTTTCTCGAGAGAAAAGAAGATAGAGCTTGCACACTACGCGCACGTGACCTTACACCGCACACTACGTCCCTAACCCGGGGAAATCCTTGTCGCGGTCCGTTTGGTCTTATTACGCCTCTCGGATGAGCACAGGACTACCCAAACATCCCATGGAGCCTCGTGTCGACCATGCACTTGTCCGTGACACACTTTGTCCGAGACCCGGTTGGTTTTAGTCCAGTGCGTGTCATGCCCTGTCCGTGTATAGACCTTTCCTTTCAAGCCTTTGTCGGCATACCGACTCAATATCTTTCGGGGACCACTAATCGGTCGAAGTTCCGCCGGTTTTCCACCGCGGACTTTGACCAAGATATCGACCAGGCGCCTTGACTTCGGCTCGATCGGCACAAATTATACACGCGACTCCCGACGATTGACACCTTGAGTCATCAAGGATTAATGAATATTCCATGCCTAATTACGGCTTAAATGACGACAAGTCAAGATCAATTGTGGACGCTTATCGGTCCCAAATCATGCCGAGCTTTTCGTCGAGCCCTCGGACATGATCTTGACTTTTGACGTCGGCTTTGTCCGTAATTTACATCGAATGCTCGTTAAGACTCGATTACCCGCCGACTTTTAGGATCGTTTTTCTTTCGGTCGGTGGGACCCGCTTGCCCTATAGGACCTCGCCCGGGCACGTCCACCCCAGGAGGTCGAAATACGAGGTGGAATACGAGGGGCTTATAGACGTAGTGACGGGGCCCACCGATCCGGAATCGAGTAGTTCGCGAAAAAGAAGAGCAATCTTTTCCAACCGATTAGGTTAATAAAACATGTTTTAAGTAAACATGAACAAATAATCGCATGTTGCATGAGCCAAAAGCCCAAACACCTACCACTCCCTTCCATTCCCGGACATACGAACCCTCGTGTCTTTCCCCGCTGACTCCGTGAGGTTGGTTTCGGGCACGGGTCACCGTTTAATCGGTTGGGAAGAGTCAGCGCATCATCGGCTTCACCGTTTGTTTCCGACTCCGGGTTTTAGAATGTGCATCAACGGTAGCGATGGGGACAACGTCGCTCCGCCTCCAGGGACTCCTCGAGACGAGAACAACGGTGGAATCGGCTAGCCGAACGGATGAGAGTGCGCCGGGAAGCACGAGTTGAAACGGCCTTATGGAGGCTATCAAAGCCGTGGATTGGCCGCCGAGTCTCAATCCGGATGGCACCTTCACTTTGTGGAAGAAGAGGAAGACCACAATCCCGCTCTTGGTCAACCCGGCTTACTCCCGGGGATGCCACCACCGGCCTCCCACGAGTACTACCACGAGCCCATGCTCCTCGATCCCTAGGTTAGCCGGCTCCCATTTGCGGACCACTTGGATCCGTACGGCTGACGGGGCGAGCCGGTTCGCAATGCCTCGGTGGGGACAAAGTCGGTACGGAATGCCTTCCCGCTGATTGGGGATATCCTCGGAATGCCACGGCAAATTGGGATCCCGCCTCGGTTGGGACCAATCAATCCAGGACTTTCGCGACAACGGTTTGGAATGCCACCACGGTTTGGTTCGGGGCAACGGTCGGGAGCCCCTCCTCGAGAATGATGCTAGCTCGGTTGCTCCTCACACGACTTCCCTTGAAACCCGTTTCCCTCACTCGGGGTTCAACGGGTTATGCAAGCCCCATCCCAGTTTCATCGAATCACCGGGACCACGGTATCCTCTCGGTTATGCATCCTTGCCACAACCGGCCATGCAATTCAACAACCAAGGGCAACATGACCCGCACTTAAGCCTACTTATGGGCCTCACTCCGGAAATCCAAGCCATCCGGCTACCTCGAATCTGCCTCCATCTTCTCTGCCGATTGGAAGCCAACGGCAAGTCGGCTGGGTTCTATCCCTTTGCCCAAGCTCCTACCTACACTCCCGGGGTAATTTGGGCCAAGGACGAGGTTTTCACCTATGCCGGGAGTATGGTATTCCTTCCACCAATGCACCACTGACAGACTAGTCCTCTTCTGGCTCAAATATCGGCTCGGGAATTCCCGCTCCACCTTTGGATCCCCAATTGGCTTGGTTTATGGAGCAACACAAGGAAATGAAAGCACAATTCTTTGAATTGAGCGCCAAAAGAACACTTGCTCTTCGGCCTACGAGATCCCGACTCGATTGTCCCCCTTTGCCTCACAAGTTTGTGATGCCCACTCTGGAATTGTTTGACGGGAGTGCATGCCACTAAAACTCACTTGGACACCTATACTTTGGCAATGAAGTCTAAGGGATGCACAAACCAGCAGGTTGGCCGATTACTTTAGTCTCTCTTTGAAGTCGGGGGCTTTGAAATGGTTTTTCCGATTGCGGCTGAAGCTAGGGCTACTTGGGAGCAGATCACGGTACTTTCACGGATAAGTATAAAGCCAACTTGGAATGGGAGACAAACAGAGTTGACACGCAAACAACGATGCGGCGCCTAATGAGAATATTGGGGATTTCTATAAGAGGTGGAACTTAAAGCTCGGTGAAATGGCCATTCCTCCCTCGACGAGGAGCGATTAGACATCTTTCGGTCATGCTTGAAGCCGCATTTGAGAGCTTCCCTCGGTCACTTCCCCTACGGCGGACTTGCGTGCAATGGTTAATTCGGGGCTAAGTTCGAAAAGGCTTACAATCGGCGGCTAGCTGCACACCTTACGAATACCGGGTTTCTTCCACCTCCAACACGGCTCACACTTGACCAAAAGGTAAAGAAGTGATTAGCTATGCGGGACGGGGACGTAACAATGCCACTTCCTTTGTTCCCAAGAAACCTGATCCATCCGGATCCGGCTCCAAAACTTGGGAAACTTTGGGATGCCTTTGAGTGATATCTTGAGGTTTGGTGAGAGAAGGTTTGCTCAGGCCTTTGGAAAATTATCGGCCTAGAAACCCCAATGCTCCTTTGGATACCTCCAAGCATTGTGCCTTTCATCGGTACCATGGGCACTGACGGATGATTGCGTCCCCACGAAAAAGGCCATCCAAGGGTTGATTGAGCAAGGGAGGTTAGAGATGCACGAAGGACCTAATACTATCAATAACCCGCTCCTAACAACATGAGTGTCAACATGATCGAGTTTGGTGGTTCAAGCCTTGTGGGCATAATGGAGTTTGACTCGTCCCTTTGCAAGGTCAATGAACCGGTCATCGCGAGGCAATGAAGATGGTTGGATTGAGCAAAAAAGTTGCCAAGGAAATCTGATGGAAAGGTACGCAATAGCTCCGTCTCCGGCGTCGAAGAATAGATGCATGGTTCAACAGCAAAGAGCGGCTAGGCGGGGGCTACCTATCTTTAAAATAGTCTTTTGAGTCAACCTTCGTAGGTTCTAGTACTTTTCTTTCACCTAAGTCCTTCTGGACATTTGTCGTTGTAGTCCATTTTGGACATAGTGGTTAAGTGTCTAATTTTTAATATAAGTCTTTTTCTTTTCTTGCTAGACTCGAGACATCACTTGCGCACCCACGTTACACTTAATTGAAATGGTTTTATCCAAAATGATCACTTGTCTTTGCTTTCAACCACTAATTCTTCGAAAATGATTAATATTTAAACTAATCGGAGTGAGAAAATCAATTGATATCCTTCCCAAATTGGGGCTTACCAACTCCCATCTTGCATCTCATATGCTCACATCCCTTTCATCATCATCATCTCGTTGCTCGATGAATTTGCATGGATCTTTTCTCATATAAAGCTTAAGCAAGCAATGAAGACTTAATCTCGTTTAGGTCATCCGGTAGGGATTGCGGTTGAAACCTTTCACCCATAGGAAAGCCATTACCTCACCCTTACTAAACACTACCCTCTCATTTCAAGATCGGCGTGTTTTGAAACCCGGTTTAGCCATCATTTTTGCTCCATGCGAGAGAAAGTCCAAGCGAGCCCGAAGTTAGCTTCGAGAGATCGGCGATGCGCAAATTATCTCAAGCCATGAAGGAAGGACAAAGATAATCCTCAACTCCTCGGGGAAGCTTTCCAAGTCAAAAAAAAAAAAAAAAAAACAAAAAAAAAAAAAAAAAAAAAAAAAAAAAAAAAACAAAAAAAACAAAAAAAAAACAAAAAAAAAACAAAAAAAAAAAAACAAAAAAGAAACAAAAAAAAGAAGGATTTTAAAATCCTCACAATCTCGGATATAATTCCAAGCTCCTCGGAAGCCTTCCAAAAAAAAAAAAAGAAGAAGAACTCGAAAGTCCCAGAGCATCTTAAGAAGCTCTCCAATGATCAAAAAGGAGCTGAATTCTCGCAAGATCGCAAAAGTTGTCGTAGCTCGGACTTCCTCTTATCATTACCTTAAACCAATCCCAAGCCATCCTCTCAATTTTAGAGGATACTCCCATCACCATTACCCTTGCCCTTGGCCAAGTCAAAATTTGACCTCTCATTCTTGGAGGCAATCAATCTTCCTCGCCATAGATTTCCCAAACACATCCCCGCGAGCCAACCTCTCATCTTTAGAGGTTCGGTCGGTAAAAGGCCTAGCCGACCTCTCATCTTAAGAGGTCAAAATTTCCCCAAATCACCCGATGGCCGATCGAAGCCGGAAACCCGACTACGGTCCCTACCGGATAAGCGGTTTCATTCCTAATATCCTCGATGTCGGGATCAAATTAATGCTTCATTGCTTGCTTAAATTGGAATCTAATCCATTTTGGTTCAAAATTACCAATCAAAGATTGTGCAAATTCAACCACTTCCCCTTCATGTGAGCATATTTCATTTCTCCTCACAAACACTTGCCGTGGATGTCCCACTGGGGCTTCGCATCCGTGTCTTTCATGGACACTCTAAGGGGGATATGTTATTCGAATCCTCCAAATCCTCAAAAAAATCCCAGAAGGTCCTCAAAGACCCTCGAATTTCAACATTCATTCTCTTTTCATTCGGGATAGACCCGAACTACGACGACTGAGCTCTTCATAATGGAGGAACGTAGGCAGCCGAGAAATGGTCGGTCGAAATCACAAACAAATCTCAAAAAAAAAAAAATCCGGTCTCATCGGGGATCGTCCCTATACACTTTCCGAGCTTGATCCTCGATATCGGTTGGTTTTCTCCTTGTGATTAATCAAAATATTTGTTCATATCAGATTTAGGAGTTGAATAACCGAACATTAACAAAGGGTTTTAAACGGCCTTGTGATCATCATGAATAAGACAAGTTTCAAGTGTCTCGACAAGTCTTCTCTCTCTCCATCATAGGAAAATAGAGCCAAACATTGTCTTTACGTAGCGGGGGCTTCCATACACTTTTCCACACCTTGTGATGCTTATACTCTCTCGAAAGAGTCAAACCAGCGAGAGTGTCATACACAAATTCGGGAGACATTCCCATCTTTCAAAAGATATGCCCTGCACGTAAACATTTACGAGTCTTGTCCGATGGCTGGTTGACTAAGGTGCGAAAAGATGGGTTCCCCCTGCAGCCAAGACTACTACTGAATTTCTTCATCTTTGAGGCTTGCTAAGCGGTTCTCCCGGGTTCTCACTGTGTGACTCTTCAAGTGGGGCTTATATAGTCATCTTTGGGTCCACGTTGGGTTCTTCACCCACGAGATAGACTCGCCAAATCGCTTCTTCAAAATCTGGACTTTGCCTACTTTCGGGATCCGGGGCTTTGTCAAGATGGTCTTTTGGACCCGAATTTTATCAAGTCGCAAGAAAGAATTTCAGCTTAGAACTTGGTACACGGCGGCTTCCCGTAGCATCGGAATTCAAGATCGGGGTTTCTCCCGGCATTAGCAATTCCATCAAATCATCCTCCGGACAAGGTTTCGGCCAAAGTCACGGCTCATCCAAATGAAAGAAGCTTCACTCGTATCAACGTTGGCCCTAAAGTCATCGGCATCGGCTTGAATGACCCAAGAATGAGAGGGAAAGTTTCAATCAAGACCCGGGATCCGAGATCCAATCTCATCAAGATTGAGGTCCATGTGATATTCGACAAAACCTCACCAACAACCATTTGTTTAAATCGCGATCAAGGGTTCTCGTCCCCGCTTGATCGAAAATCTGTTCCAAGCAGGTCTCCATGCCATGCATCCCCACAAAAATCTCCCGAGGGCTCATGTAGCATGCACTGAAAACTTGAATCAATAGGAAAAATCCTAAGTGAATTGAAGATCATAAATCATAATTTTCCCGAAGCTTAGGCTAGGTGCATCTTCGAAAACAAGTAAATGCATCATCTCGCAAACATATGCGGTGATACTCTCACAATCATTTTTGGCTCTATGCATGCATCTGTCAACATGAATGTCGTATATGCATCTTCCTCTTCACTAACGAATGCGGGAATTCAAACGTGAAATCAAATCCCCCTTTTCGGCAAGGATGATCTTCACCAAAGTCGACCTCAATGTCCCACAAACGGATGAAGACGGCCTCCGGCATCTACGGTTTGGCAAAGACAAAGCTCGCGTGCAACTTGCTAAAGGCGACCTCCAATGTCCACAAATGGATGAAAACGGTGACCCCAATGAAGACCACCTCCGGTGTCTACAATTCGGTCGAGAGACGCCAAGTTCTCGAATACAAGTCGGTCGGGGACGCCAAGTTCTCAAAATGCAAATCGGTCGGGGACGCCAAGTTCTCAAATGCAAATCAAATGCCGGTTAATCGAGACGCCAAGTTCTCAAATACAATTCGGTCAAAGACGCCAAGTTCTCAAATACAGTTCGGTCGGGGACGCCAAGTTCTCAAATGCAAATCAAATGCCGGTCGGTCGGAGACGCCAAGTTCTCACATACAAATCGGTCGAGACGCGAGTTCTCCAATACAAATCGGTCGGGGACGCCAGGTTCTCAAATACAAATCGGTCGGAGACGCCCAAGTTTTCAAGGCAAGAAGGTCGGGAGACGCCCGAGCTCTCCATTACAATGCGGTCGAGATACCCGAGTTCTCAAAAGCAGAAGTCCCGATGTGAACCTACAAGCTCGACCACCTCTGAGGTTGGCGATCACCCGGCAAGATGCGGACTCGGCCAAACTCCTCCTTCGAGGTCAAAATGCTTCCAAAGACGGCAAATCGTCGGCGAAACCGTCCCACGAACGGCAACTTAACAACTCTTCATCAACATCGTAGTAGCCTCGGTCCTTAGGCGGCTACGGGTAAGCACGGCACGGGTATGAAAGCATATCTTAGTCAACTACTTTTCTAAAGAACATTATCATCGGATCGTAGGGCGACTTCCCCAACAGTCAAACCTTAGGGTGACTTCCCAAAATAGCAGTCAATCGCCATGGGCGACTTCCCAAAATAGTCAATAATTCGGATCAAACCATGGGGCGACTTCCCCAAAAATAGATCAAAGACCAGCGGGCGACTTCCCAAAAATAGATCGGATCGTAGGGCGACTTCCCAAAAATAGTCAGGATAGTAGGGTGACTTCCCAAAAAAAATAGTCGGATCGCAAAAGTCGTAGGGTAAGCTTCCCAAAAGCAGTCAAACCGTAGGGCGACTTCCCAAAAATAGTCGAAATCATGGGTGACTTCCCCAAAACAGTCAAACCATGGGCGACTTCCCAAAAATAGTCGGATCGTAGGAGTGACTTCCCAGTGAAAATAGTCAAAATAATTCGTGTAGGGCGGCTTCCCAAGCAGTCAAACCGTAGGGTGACTTTAAAAATAGTCAAACCGCCAGAGTCATGTGAGGCGACGGCTTCCCAAAGCTTGATCAAACCG